>ML102220.1:40574-51879 GCA_003697995.1 Taxidea taxus jeffersonii
GGAGTCCTGTGATGTCACTCAGTAGTCCTTAATCTGGGGGATGTGAGGGCCAGGCTTCTTGGGATGGAAGCCTGAAAACCCAAACTAGGGTTATAGTAAAGGCCTAGGAGCATGGCAGGCCCAATCTACTGGTGCTGAGGAAGGCTCCCTGGTGGGCTGAGTTGAGGGCGGTCGTCAGGTGGCATGTTGGATTCCGGGCTTGTGTCCAGGGAGGCACAGATGCTGGCGGTGGCCTCAAGGGGCATGCAGGTTTCCCTGCTCTGAGGTTTCTATGCAGCTCCAAATGGCACTGTTTCACCCTAGGAGGCCAGTGGAGTGCTGGCGTGAGTCTCAGGCATCCCCAGTCTGGTGGGCTTGGGGGCCAGGCCTCTGGGTACAGAAGCCTGTACACCCCACCTAGGGTTATGGTTAGGGCTTAGGGACATGACAGGCCTGATTTGATGGTGCAACCTTGGGGTTGCATTTAGGACATTCGTCTGGCAACCCTGCAGAATCAGTTTGTTGCTGGGGGCCGCCGAAGGTAGGAGTGGCTTTAGGGGGACATGCAGGTTTCTCCCCCTTGGAGGGATTGGCGCAGCTCCAAATGGCACATGTTCCTACTGCATGGAGGGTGGATTCCTGGGGTGTCACTCAGGGGTCCTTAATCTGGGAGGGCTTGGGGGCCAGGCCCCTCGGAATGGAAGACTGAAAACCCAAACTAGGGTTAGGGTTAGGGCCTAGGGTCATTGCAGACTCTATCTGCCAGCTCTGAGGTGGGCTGCCTTCAGGGCTGAGTTGAGGGCATGTGTCCAGCATTACAAGAATCCAGCTTTATGGCTGGGGGGCCGCTGATATTTGGGGTAGCTTTAGGGGGGCATGCAGTTTTCTCCCCCTCTCAAGGTTTAGTGCAGCTCCAAATGGCAGTTTCCTACCCTGTGGCATGCGGAGTTCTGAAGTGTCACTCAGGGGTCCTTTATCCAGGGGTGTTGGGGACCAGGACCCTTGGAAGGGAAGCTTGAAAACCAAAACTAGGGTTTCTGTTTAGGCCTAGGGGCATGCAGGCCTCATCTGCCAGTACCTAGGCAGTCATCCCAGGAGGCTGAATAGTGGGAGGCATTGGACTCACATGCACCTGGCTTGTAGAGGGCTTTTTTGTTTTTTTAATATTTTATTTATTCATTTGACAGAGAGAGAGATCACAAGTAGGCAGAGAGGCAGGCAGAGACAGAGAGAGGGGGAAGCAGGCTCTCTGCTGAGCAGAGAGCCTGATGTGGGGCTTGATCCCAGGACCTTGGGATCATGACCTGAGCCGAAGGCAGAGGCCTTAAACCACTGAGCCACCCAGGTGCTCCTGTAGAGGGCTTTCTTGCAGGATTCGGGCAGTGACCACTCAGGATCTCAGCCTAGCCCCAGGCATCGGCCCTGCAAACATGTGCCACAGGAAGCAACTTTGCCGAGGGCTTTCCAGACAAGTCTCATGAGCTTTCTGCCCAAATCAATATCGTTTTGGGCAGAAAGCTTGTGAGAATTGGCCAGTGTTGGACAGCAATTTGAACTACACTGGTGCCCATTGTCTAGAGCGCTTTCTCACTAGATGTATGTCATGGCCATCCAGGAACATGGGCCAGGCCCATGGGGCTCCCCCGAGGACCCCCGAACATGGGAGCTTTCCAGGGACAGAGTTGAAGGAAGGGTTCCAGATGGGCATCAGCCTCCATGTTTGGAGTTGTGCAGTGTGGCTCTGGGTTTCCCAATCTGGAGGACTTGAGGGATAGGCCCCTGGGGACAGAAGCCTGAAAACTGTATGGCCAGGTGGGTGGCTGATGGTGGGGGTGCCTTTAGTGGGGCATGCAGGTTTCTCCCCCTCTGAGGGTTCAGTGCATCTCTAAACCACAGAGTCCTCCCACATGGAGGGCAGATTCCTGGGGTGTTGCTCTGGGTTCCTTAATCCGGGGGTGTGAGGGCTAGGCCTCTTGGGATGGAAGCCTGAAAACCCAAACTAGGGTTTCTGTTAGGGCCTAGAGGCATGGCAGGCCCAATCTGTCGGTGCCTAGGTGGTCACCCCAGGGGCAGAGTAGTGGGAGGCATTGGGCTTTTGTGTCCCTGGCTTGAAGAGGGTTCCTGCAGGGTTCGGGCCACAGGATCCCAGGCTAGGCCCAGGCAGCAGCCCTACAGACATGCATTGCAAGAAGCGACCACCGGGGGTTTGCCTGTCAATTCTCATGAGCTTTCTCCGCAAATCGGTATCTTTTTGGGTGGAAAGTTTGTGAGAATTGGCTGGTGTTGGGCGGCGATTTGGACTCTGCTGGCACCTGTGGTCTAGAATGCTTTCTTGCTAAGTGAATGTTGTGGCCACCTGGGAACATGGGCCGGGCCAACTCGGCTCACCCAAGCTCCCCCCATCCCCAGGGGAGTGTTCTAGGGGCAGAGTTGAGGAAGAGGTTCTGGCTGGGCATCATCCTCCGTGTTTGCGGCCCAGTAGGGTGCATGCAAGTTAATCCCTCTTTGAGGGTTTTGCGCAGCTCCGAATGGCATGGTTTTCTTCTGGGTGGCAGGCAGTCATGGGGTGTGGCTCAGGCATTCCCCAATCTGGAGGACTCGAGGGACAGGACCCTGGGATGGAAGCCTGTAAACCCAACTGAGGGTTTGGGTGAGGGCCTAGGAGCATGGCAGGCCCGATCTTCCAGCACCAGGGCGGGCACCCCAGGGGGCAGAGTATCATGTGACTTTGGCCTTGAAAGCCCCTTGCTGGTAGAGGGCTTTCTCACAGGGTTCAGGCCTCGACCACTTGGGACCCCAGTCTAGGCCCAGGCGGTGGCCCTGCGGACCCGTGCCCCTGGAATCAAGTTCGCCAGGGGTTTTCTGGCCAATTCTCATGAGCCTTCTGCCCAAAGATAACGATTTGGGCAGAAGCCTCATGAGAACTGGCTGGCATGTGGCAGCGATTTGGGCCAAGCTGGTGCCCTGGGTCTAGAGTGCTTTCTTGCTAGGTACGTGTTGCAGCCATCCGGGAATACTGGCAGGGCCCGTGAGGCTCCCCCAGGGGTCTACATACATGGGAGTTTTCTGAGGGCAGAGGTAGGTGAGGGAGTATGGTTGGGCATCAGCCTCTGTGTTTGCAGCCCAGTGGGGCGCCAAAGGTAGAGGTGGCCTCAGAGGGTGAATGCAGGTATCTCCCGCTCTGAGGGTTTTGCACAGCTCTGAGCAGCATGATTTCCCCCTGGGTGGCAGTTGGAATCATGTGGTATGGCTCAGGGGTCCCCAATCTGGAGGACTCAAGGGACAAGCCCCTGGGGACAGAAGCCTGGAAATCCAGCCTAAGTTTAGGCCAGGGCCTTGGGGCATAGCAGGTCTGATCTTCTAGTGCCAGGGCGGGCACCCCAGGGGATGGAGTATTGTGTGACATTGGCCTCACGTGCACCTGGCTCATAGAGGGCTTTCTCACAGGGTTCGGGCCTTGACCACTCGGGACCTTGGGCTAGGCTTAGGCAGCAGCCCTGTGGACCTGCACTGCTGGAAGTGAGTTCTCTGGGGGTTTTTCAGTCAATTCTCATGAGCTTTCTTCCCAAATCATTATCGATTTGGGCAGAAGGCTCATGAGAACTGGCCAGCACTTGGTGGCGATTTGGGCCACACTGGTGCCCGCTGTCTAGTGTGATTTCTCGCTAGGTGTGTGTTGGAGCCATCTGGGAACACTGGCTGGGCCTATGTGGCATCCCCAAGTGTCTACATACATGGGAGCTTTCCAGGGGCAGCATTAAGGGAAGGGGTATGGTTGGCATCACCCTCTGTATTTGTGGTCCAGTGGGGCGCTGAAGGTGGGGGATGGCCTCAGGGGGGCATGCAGGTTTCTCCCACTCTGACGGTTTTGCGCAGGTCCAAGGGACACGGTTTCCTCCTGGGTGGCAGGGGGAGTCATGTGGTATGACTCAGGGGTCCCCAATCTGGAGAACTTGAGGGAAAGGCCCCTGGGGACAGAAGCCTGCCAACCAAGGGTTAGGGCCAGGGCCTGGGGCCTGGCAGACCTGATCCCCCAGCACTGGGGTGGGCACCCAAGGGACTGAGTAGCAGGAGGCATTGGCCTCACATGCACCTGACTCATAAAGTGCTTTGTTGAAAGTTTTGGGCCATGACCACTTGGGACCCCAGGCCAGGCCCAGGTCGTGGCCCTGCAGACATACACCACAGGAAGCAAGTTTACTGGAGGTTTTCCATCCAGTTCTCATGAGCTTTCTGGTCAAATAGATAATGATTTGGCCAAAAAGCTCGTGAGAATTGGCCGGCATTGAGTGGCCATTCCACTGCACTGGCATCTCACTAGATGCGTGTCGCAGCCATCCAAGAACACACGGCTCCCCGGAGGACCTCGGTGAATGGGAGCTTTCTGGGGCAGAGTTAAGGGAGGGGGTTTGGTTGGGCATCACCCTCTGTGTTTGTGGCCTGGTGGGGTGCCAAATGTGGGGATGGCCTCAGGGGGTGCATGCAGGTTTCTTCTGCTCTGAGGGTTTTGCGTAGCTCTGAGCGGCACAAGTTTCCTTTTGGGTGGCGGTATGGCTCAAAGGTCCACAATCTGGAGGACTTAAGGGACAGGCCCGTGGGGACAGAAGCTTTCTCTCAGGCTTTGGGCTGTGACCACACGGGTCTCCGGGCCAGGCCCAGGTGGTGGCCTTGCAGACATGCGCCACAGGAATCGAGTTCACCAGGGGATTTCCGGCCAATTCTCACCAGCTTTCTGCCCAAATTGATATAGACTTGGGCAGAAAGCTCGTGAGAATTGGCTGGCGTTGGAAGGTGATTTGGGCCATGCTGTTGCCCGTGCTCTAGATCGCTATTTTACTAGGTGTGTGTCGTGGCCATCCGGGAACACAGGCCAGGCCCATGGGGCTCCCCCGAGGCCACCCAAGCAGGGGAGCTTTCTGGCGGCAGAGTTGAGGGAGGGGTTCTGGCTGGGCATCAGCCTCCATGTTTGCAGCCTGGTGGGACACCGAAGGCTGGTGTTGGCCTCAGGGGGGCCATGCAGGTTAATCCCGCTTTGAGAGTTTTGCGCAGCTCCCAGTGGCATGGTTTCTTCCTGGGTGGTTGGTGGAGTCATGGGTTGTGGCTCAGGGGTCTCAAATTTGAGGGCTTAGGGACAGGCCACTGGGGACAGAAGACTGAAAAACCAAACGAGGGATAGGGCCAGGGTGTAGGAGCATGGCAGTTAATATTGATTTGGAAAGAAAGCGCGTGAGAATTGGCCATTGTTGGGTGGCGATTTGGGCTGCACTGGCACCCAAGGTCTAGAGCACTTCCTTGCTAGGTGCATGTCACAGCCATCTGGGAACATGGGCCAGGCCCATGCGGCTTCCCTTCGGCCCCCCACACAGGGGAGGTTTCCGGGGGCTGAGTTGATAGAGGGCGTATGGCTGGGCATCAGCCTCCATGTTTGTGGCCCCCAGTGAGGCACCGAAAGTGGGGGGGGTGGCCACAAAGGTCATGCAGGTTAATCCCGCTTTTAGGGTTTTGCGGAGCTCTGAAAGTCATGGTTTCCCTCTGAGTGGCAGGCAGAGACATGGGGTGTGACTCATGGTTTCCCAATCTAGAGTACTCAGGGAAAGGCCCCTGGGGACGTAACCTGAAAACCCAAATGAGGGCTCTGATCAGGGCCTAGGGGCATTGCCAGCATTGGGTGGCTACTTAAGGGTCCCCAATTTGAGGGCCCATGGGACAGGCCCCTGGGGACAGAAGACTGAAAACCCAACCAAGGGCTAGGGGCATGGCAGGCCCGATCTTCCAGTGCCAGGAAGGGCACTCCAGGGAGTGGAGTATCATGTGACACTGGACTCAGGTATGCCTGGCTCTTAGACAGCTTTCCCCCAGGGTTGGGGCCTCGTCCACTGGGAACCCTGGGCTAGGCACAGGCAGCAGCCCTGTGGAGCTGTGCCGCCAAAAGCGAGTTCGATGGGGGTTTTCTGGCCAATTATCATTATTGGTTTGGGCAGAAGCTCATGATAATTGGCCAGCATTGGGTGGCAGTTTGGGTCTCGCTGGCTCCCTCGGTCTAGAGTGCTTTTTCTATAGGTGCATGTTGTAACCATCCTGGCCCAGGCAGCTCCCTCGATGGACCCTGTGCAGGGGAGCTTTCTTGGGGAAGAGTTGAAAGAGGTGTTCCAGCTGGGCATCAGCCTCTGTATTTGTGGTCTGGTGGGGCACAGAAGGTAGAGGGTGGCCTCAGGTGGGGCATACAAGTTAATCCAGCTTTGAGGGTTTTTGCAGCTCCCGGGGTATCATGTGACAATTCTCACCAGCTTTATCTTTATTGACTTGGGGAGAAAACTCATAAGAATTGGCCGGCATTGGGCAATTTGGGCCGCGCTGGTGTCCACAGTCTAGAGCGATTTCTCGCGAGGTGCATGTCGCACATATCTGGGAACATGGGCCGGGCCCACGGGTCTTCCCTAAGGGTCCCCACAAATGGGAGCTTTCTGAGGTCACAGTTAAACAAGGGGGTACGGTTGGGCATCACATCACCCTCCATATTTGTGGCCCAGGGGAGTGCCGAAGGTGGGGGATAGCCTCAGGGAGGGCATGCAGGTTTCTCCCACTCTGAGGGCTTTGTGCCACTCCGATCACCACAGTTTCCTCTTACGTGGCAGCCAGAGTCATGCAGTATGGTCAGGGGTCCCCAATTTGGAGAACTCAAGGGACAGGTCCCTGGGGACAGAAGCCTAAAAACCCAACCAAGGGTTAGGGCCAGGGCTTGGGGCATGGCAGGACAATTTTGCCAGTGCCAAGGGGGCTGAGTAGCAGGAGGCATTGGCCTCGAATGCACCTGACTCATAGAGGGCTTTCTTGCAGGTTTCATGCTGCGACTACTCAGGACCCCGGGCCAGGACCAGGCAGTGGCCCTGCAGACCCATGCCGCTGGAAGCGAGTTTGCCAGGGGTTTTCCATCCAATTCCCACGAGCTTTCTGCCAAAATCCATATCAATTTGGGCAGAAATCTCTTGAGAATTGGCTGGCATTGGGCAGCGATTTGGGCCATGCTGGCAATGGTGGTCTAGAGGGCTATTTTTCTAGGTGCATGTTGTGGCCATCTGGGAACATGGGCTGGGGCCACTGGGCTCCTCCAAGGCCCACCACGCAAGGGAGCTTTCTGGGGGCAGAGTTGAGGGAGGGATTCTGGCTGGGTGTCAGCCTCCATGTTTGCGGCTCAGTGGGGTGCTGAAGGTTTGTGTTGGCCTTGGGAGAGGCATGCAGTTTAATCAGCTTTTAGGGTTTTCCACAGCTCCCAATGGCACAGCTTTTTCCTGGTTGGCAGGCAGAGTCATGGGGCGTGGCTCAGGGGACCCTTAACTGGAGGACACAGAGGACAGGCACCTGGGGATGGAGCCTAAAAAAAGCAACCAAGGGTTTGGGCTTAGGGCCTAGGGGCAAGGCAGGTCTGAACTTTCACTGCCAGGGTGGGCACCCCAGGGAGCAAAATATTGTGTGACATTGGCCTCGTGTGTGCCTGGCTCATAGAGGGCTTTTTTTTTTTTTTAACTTTTTTTATTAACATATAATGTATAGCCCCAGAGGTACAGGTCTGTGAATGGCCAGGTTTACACACTTCACAGCCCTCACCATAGTACATACCTTCCCCAATGTCCATAACCACACCACCCTCTCCCTACCACCCCCAGCAACCCTCAGTTTGTTTTGTGAGATTGAGTCTCTTATGGTTTGTCTCCCTCCTGATCCCAACTTCTTTTTTCTCCTTCCCTACACCCCAAACCCCCCACAGTGCCTCAACCTCTTCATATCAGGGAGATCATATAATTGTCTTTCTCTGGTTAACTTACTTTGCTCAGCATAATACCCTCTAGTTCCATCCATGCCATCGCAAATGGCAAGATTTCACTTCTTTTGATGGCTGCATAGTATTCCATTGTATATATATATACATATATATGTATATATATATATATATACCATTTCTTTTTTATCCATTCATCGGTTGATGGTCATCTAGGTTCTTTTCATAGTTTGGCTACTGTGGACATTGTTGCTATAAACATTTGGGTGCAAGTGCCCCTTCTGATCACTAAGCAATTGCTGGTTCATAGGGTAGCTCTATTTCCAACTTTTTGAGGAACCTCCATGCTCTTTTTCAGAGTGGTTGCACCAGCTTGCATTCCCACCAGCAGTGTAGGAGGGTTCCCCTTTCACCACATCCTCACCAGCATCTGTCATTTCCTGACTTGTTAATTTTAGCCATTCTGAGTGGTATGAGGTGGTATTTCATTGTGGTTTTGATTTGTATTTCCCTGATGCCGAGTGATGTGGAACAGTTTTTCATGTGTCTGTTGGCCATCTGGATGTCTTCTTTGCAGAAATGTCTGTTCATGTCCTTTTCCCATTTCTTGATTGTTTGTTCTTTGAGTGTTGAGTTTGATAAGTTCTTTATGCATTTTAGATACTAGCTCCTTAACTGATAAGTCATTTGCAAATATCTTCTCCCATTCTGTCAGTTGTCTTTTGGTTGTGTTAACTGTTTCCTTTGCTGTGCAAAAGCTTTTAATCTTGATAAAATCCCAGTAGTTCATTTTTGCTCTTGCTTCCCTTGCCTTTGGCAATGTTCCTAGGAAGAAGTTGCTGTGGCTGAGGTCGAAGAGGTTGCTGACTGTGTTCTCCTCAAGGATTTTCATGGATTCCTTTCTCACATTGAGGTTCTTCATCCATTTTGATCTATTTTCATGTGTGGTGTAAAGAAATGGTCCAGTTTCATTGTTCTGCATGTGGCTGTCCAATTTTCCCAAGACCATCTGTTGAAGAGACTGTCTTTTTTCCATTGGATATTCTTTCCTGCTTTGTCGAAGATTAGTTAACCATAGAGTTGAGGGGCTATTTCTGGGCTTTCTATTCTGTTGCTTTGATCTATGAGTCTGTTTTTGCACCAGTACCATACTGTCTTGATGATGACAGCTTTGTAATAGAGCTTGAGGTCTGGAATTGTGATGCCACCAACTTTGGCTTTCTTTTTCAACATTCCTCTGGCTATTCAAGGTCTTTTCTGGTTCCATATAAATTTTAGGATTATTTGTTCCATTTCTTTGAAAAAATGGATGGGATTTTGATAGGGATTGCATTAAATGTGTAGATTGCTTTGGGTAGCATACACATTTTTACAGTATTTGTTCTTCCAATCCAGGAGCATGGAACATTTTTCCATTTCTTTGTGTCTTCTTCAATTTCTTTCATGAGTACTTTATAGTTCTCTGAGTATAGATTCTTTGCCTCTTTGGTTAGGTTTATTCCTAGGTATCTTATGGTTTTGGGTGCAATTGTAAATGGGATTGACTCCTTAATTTCTCTTCCTTCTGTCTTGTTGTTGGTGTAAAGAAATGCAACTGATTTATGTGCATTGATTTTATATCCTGACACTTTACTGAATTCCTATACAAGTTATAGCAGATTTGGAGTGGAGTCTTTTGGGTTTTCCACATAAAGTATCATATAATCTGCAAAGAGTGAGAGTTTGACTTCTTCTTTGCTGATTTCGGTGCCTTTAATTTCTTTTTATTGTCTGATTGCTGAGGCTAGGACTTTTAGTACTATGTTGAATAGCAGTGGTGTTAACAGATATCCCTGTCATGTTCCTGACCTTAGGGGAAAAAATCTCATTTTTTCTCCATTGAGAATGATATTTGCTGTGGGTTTTTCAAAGATGGCTTTGATGATATTGATATATGTACCCTCTATCCCTACACTTTGAAGAGTTTTGATCAAGAAAGATGCCGTACTTTTTCAGATGCTTTTTCAGCATCTATCGAGAGTATCATATGGTTCTTGTTCTTCCTTTTGTTAATGTATTGTATCACATTGATTGATTTGTGGATGTTGAACCAAACTTGAAGCCCTGGAATAAATCCTGCTTGGTCATGGTGAATAATCATTTTAATGTTCTGTTGGATCCTATTGGCTAGTATTTTGGTGAGAATTTTCACATCTGTGTTCATCAAGGATATTGATCTATAATTCTCTTTTTTGATGTGATCTTTGTCTGGTTTCGGGATCAAGGTAATTCTGGCCTCATAAAATGAGTTTGGAAGTTTTCCTTCCATTTCTATTTTTTGGAACAGTTTCAGGAGAATAGGAATTAATTCTCCTTTAAATGTTTGGTAGAATTCCCCTGGGAAGCCATCTGGCCCTGGGCTTTTGTTTGAAGATTTTTGATGACTGCTTTAATCTCCTTACTGATTATGGGTCTGTTCAGGCTTTCTATTTCTTCCTGGTTCCGCTGTGGTAGTTTATATGTCTCTAGGAATGCACCTATTTCTTCCAGACTGTCAAATTTGCTGGCATATAGTTGCTCATAATGTGTTCTTATAATTGTTTGCATTTCTTTGGTTTTGGTTGTGATCTCTCCTCTTTCATTCATGATTTTATATATTTGGGTCCTTTCTGTTTTCTTTTTGATAAGTCTGGCCAGGTGTGTATCAATCTTATTAATTCTTTCAAAGAACCACCTCCTAGTTTCATTGATTTGTTCTATTGTTTTTTTGTTCTTGTTGTTTGTTTGTTTCTATTTCATTGATTTCTGCTCTGATCTTTATGATTTCTCTTCTCATGCTGGGTTTAGGCTTTCTTTGTTGTTCTTTCTCCAGTTCCTTTAGGTGTAGGGTTAGGTTGTGTATTTGACACCTTTCTTGTTTCTTGAGAAAAGCTTGTTTTGCTATATATTTCCCTCTCAGGACTGCCTTTGCTGTGTCCCACAGATTTTGAACCATTGTATTTTCATTACCAATTGTTTCCATGAATTTTTTCAATTCTTCTTTATTTTCCTGGTTGACCCATTCATTCTTTAGAAGGATTCTGTTTAGTTTCCATGTATTTGGGTCCTTTCCAAATTTCTTCTTGTGATTGAGTTCTAGCTTCAAATCATTGTGGTCTGAAAATATGCAGGGAATGACCCCAATCTTTTGATACTGGTTGACACCTTATTTGTGACCCAGGATGTGATCTTTTCTGGAGGATGTTGCATGTGCACTAGAGAAGAATGTGTATTATGGTGCTTTGGGATGGAATGTTCCGAATATATCTGTGATGTCCATCTGGTCCATTGTGTTATTTAAGGCCTTTATTTCCTTATTGATCTTTTGCTTGGATGATTTGTCCATTTCATTGAGGGATGTGTTAAAACCCCCTACTATTATTGTATTATTGTTGATGTGTTTCTTTGATTTTGTTATTAGTTGGTTTATATAGTTGTTTTTCTTTTTGATAAGTCTGGCCAGGGGTTTATCAATCTTATTAATTCTTTCCATGAACCAGCTTCTATTTTCTTGATTTTTTTTTTTTTTTT
>ML102221.1:850-65096 GCA_003697995.1 Taxidea taxus jeffersonii
GGTGGGGTTACATTATATGTTTAAATAAAGCTTAAATAAAAAAAATAATAAAAACATAGTACATGCAAAAAAAAAAAAAGTAAACTACTATTGTCCCTAAATGCATCTATTTCTAATACGATCTTTGTGTTTTTTTCTAAAATATGCTAATGAATAATATATCGTTTAATCAAAAAAAAGAAATCTAAGAATATAATTATAATAATCTTTAAAAAATTAAAAATTAATTAAAAATTAAATTTTTAAATTTAAAATTAAAAATTCCAAATTCCTTACAGTTTGTAAAATGCTGTTTTAGTCTGGTATTTGTTATCAACTTTAATTCACAATTGCCTTCCAGGAAGCCTTTTTTTTCTAAAAATAGTCATCATTCCATACATAGTGCCCTGTTTAATTAAAATTTTAAAAGTCCAAGTGTTAATTTTTTAAGTTTTAAGAGAAGCTATTTTATTCTCTTCTACATTTCCATCCTCTCTGGCAATTCTGCTTAGAGGAGAGAACTCTGTAAGTCCCTTGGCTTATTTCATCATTTAATTATCTAATGAAACTGGGAATCATTTGGTGCTTGAGAAGGCTATATTAGTGGACCATCTATAAAAGTTGTATCATGAGCGCTTGTCTCAAAAAATTCATAGGTCTACTAAATATAAATCTTTTCCCTTCATGAATACTAGCCATATAATGAGTCTTATACTAAATAAATACTGTGTATACTTCTTAGAGCACAGCATTTTCTGAAAACATTAATGAAGGCACTGTCAAAGCTTAAAGATGGATGGTAGAACAGCTCAGGTTTAGGACAGGTGGAGGGGAAAACTTGAAATGGACAGAGAATATTCATAGCTGAAATCCTTGCCTTGGAAACCTTATCTATGGTTAGGCTCCCTAAGTAGAATTGACCGTAGCAGTCACAAAACCAATTGGAATTGGAGTGCAGTGAAGCCTGTGACATGGAAGAGGATGATTCTAATGCATCCCCAAATAGTCTGGTTACAACAGTTAAAGGATAATTTTTTCCTATGGTTGAAATAGTACATTATTGACAATTGAGGGGTGGGGCACAGCTGTGCACAGTCAGTAATTGCCTCTGAAATGGAAAGTGAATGTTTCAGCAAGATAAAGTATTTGCATTTAAATAAGAAAAAACCAAGTCAGCACTATCTTTGGATTGGGCTTTCTGAACATTGCTTATATTCTGTGTTTTTCTTGTTTAAGATTTTGTTTTTTCACCTAGCTGTAGAGATAAGCATCATAAAAACAAATTCAGTGATGTGATCCTGTATCATTCTCATATTTTGGAGTAGTGGGTTTGGGGAATAGGGATTGTTGCAGAAAGAAAATAAGATAGTAATTTACGAGGACTTAACTGACAAAGGAATATTCTAGAATGATTATTGTGCTCCAAGAAATAGACTGTTACACTGATCACACTGATCAATATGCATGCTATTTGTGTGATACTTATTCTCCTTTTTAAAAAGCTCATGTGACTTTCACTATTTTTATATACATAAGGGTTCTTTCCATAAATGCAAATTCTGATTTTATTTGCATACTTGATAAAGAGAATACATTTACATTAAGTGACTAAAATGAAAAGTGCAAGCCAGTGAAGACCATTGGCATTCATGGCATATATATTATATATATTTAATATGTATTTCAAAACTGTAACTGTGAAAGATAGTAAATCAACCAACCAAATGCTGGACCATCAAATGATACTATTCAATATGTAATATATCAGATTGATAATAAATTTGACAATTTGCAGCATTCACAATATCTAGCCATTCTTATTTAGGTAAAATATTTTCAGTTTCAAGGTAATATCTACCTGTTATCAATGTGAATTTAATGTAAAATATGTAAGTATTTACATCTTCATGCTCTAGCATAGAGTATTTTAAAACAGAGAAATCCAAAATTATCAGATGATGTCAAAAGTGTATTTATTTATTTTTAATTTTTCTTAAGATTTTATTTATTTATTAGGAAGAGTATGCACACAAGGGAGAGCAAGGGTTCAGGGGAGGGGCAAAGGAAAAGGGGGAAGCAGACTCCCCACTGAAGCAGGGCTATGATCATGACCTGAGCCTAAGACAGATGCTTAAGTGACTGAGCCAACCCAGTGCCCCAAAAAGTGTATTTATATTAATGCTCCATTTAAAGAGAGGGGGGAGATAAAAATAAAATGTGGCTAATCGCTTAATTATTTTAAAAATGGCTTACCAAACATGGATTCTTGATCCTTTAGAAGAATAGAAAACTATTGCTATTATTTTTGTATTTCTCAAAGAAAAGTATTCCATAATAATGCCAGAAAATAAGAAAGGGTACCAAGGGTAGAAGAGAAAGTTTCATAAATTTGCAGAAGTTACTGAAGCAGATTGTGTTCACCTCTACTTCTGACTTCTGGAAGAGGTGAATCAACATGACCTACTGGTTTTCCCTCCTGGAATTAATTCTATTGAAACTATAAAAAGCAGCAAGGTCTTAGGGTAAAAATAATATTTATGTTTCATGCATTTTTTAAATTCTAGAGGATGTCTTTTGGGGGTCATCTCATTCTGATTATATGAAAGCTAGTTAGAGCTCTTTAAATTATAGATAACTGATTACAGTGCAAAATACCTCTTATCTATAAGAATGGCAAATTCTGGGGAGGGGAGGGATAGGGTGGCTGGATTATGGACATTAGGACATTAGGACATTATGGACATTAGTATGTGCTATGGTGAGTGCTATTAAATGTGTAAGCCTGATGATTCACAGACCTGTACCCCTGTGCAAATAATACATTATATGTTAATTAACAACAACAAAAAAAGAATGGCAAATTCCATTCTACCCAATAGAGATTCAGTTGGTTTCCTTTCCCTGTGGAACAGCTTTACCCTATTTGTATATTCATTTAAATACTCCTGATCTTTAAATATGTCTCTCATCAGGTTCTTTTTTTTTTTTTAACAAATAAACTTTATTTTATTAGGGGGATTTTAGATTCAAGGCAGAACTGAGCAGAAAGTAGAGTTCCATATACTGTCTGTCCCCACATATTAATTTCCCTCTTGTTGGCATCCCTCACCGCAGTGATACATTTGCTGCAACTGATGAGCCTACACTGACAGCATTATCACTCTACATCCATTGTTTTCCTTAAGGTTCACTCTTGGTGTTGTACATTCTATCGGTTTTGAGAAATGTACAATAACATTTATCTACCATTATTGCAGTATCATACATGCCCTAAAAGTCTTCTGTTCTGCCTATTCACACTTCTCTTCTTTCTTGCTTGAGCAGCCCCTAATCTTTTTACTGGTGCCACAGTTTTGCCTTTTCCAAAACATCATATAAATGGAATTGTGCAGTATGGATCCTTTTCTGATTGACTTCTTTCACTAAGCAAATGTGCAGTTTTCTTCATGTCCTTTCATGGTTTGATAGTGCATTTCTTTTATCAGTAAATTCTATTTTATGGGTACACCACAGCTTATATTCCCATTCACAGATTAAAGGACATCTTGTTGCTTCAAGTTTGGGGAAATTATGAAAAAAAAATCTGCCATAAAGATTCATGTGTAAGTTCTCATGGGGAAATACATTTTCATCTCATTTCATTAAATAAGTAGGAGCATGATTGCTGAGTCTTGTGGTGAAATTATGTTTAGTTTTATAAGAATCTGCCAAAGTGTATTCCAATGTGCCAATACCATTTTGTTTCCACTAACAATGAATGAGAGTTCCATTATTCTACATCCTTGCCAGCATTTGGTTTTGTGAATATTCCATTTTATCTATTCTAGCAAGTGAACAATCGCATTTCATTGTTATGTTAAAAAATATCTATTTATTTATTTATTTATTTATTTATTTATTTATTTATTTATTTATTACTTGAGAGAGTGAGTCAGGGGCCTGCAGAGGGAGAGGGAAAGAGAGAAACCCAAGGAGGTTCCACGTCCAACACCGAGCTTGATCTCATGACTGAGATCATGACCTGAGCCAAAATCAAGAGTCAGATACCTAACTGCCTGAGCCACGCAGGCAACCCTCATTGTTAGTTTTATTTTACAGTTTCTTTTTTTTTTTTTTTTAGATTTTATTTATTTGTCAGAGAGACAGAGCACATAAGCGGGGGAGTGGCAGGCAGAGGGAGAAGCAGGCTCCCCACTAAACAAGGAGCCAATGGGGAGCTTAATCCCAGAACCCTGGGATCATGACCTGAGCCAAAGGCAGATGCTTAACTGACTGAGCCACCTAGGCATCCCTATTTTACAATTTCTTAATGAGATAAGGTGTTGAACCTCTTTTCATATGCTAATTTGCCATCTCTAGTCTTGTTTGGTGATATATCTGTTCAAGTCTTTTGCCCATTTTCTTATTGTTGGGTTTTAAAAGTTCTATATAATAGTCATTTATTTGATGTATCTTTTGCAAATATTTCCTTTTGGTCTGTCATTTGTCTCCTTATTCTCTTATTGCCTTTTACAGAACAGAATTTTTAAATTTCCATGAAGTCCAGCTTATCAACTGGTTCTTTCATGGATTAGGCCTTTATTATTTTAGCTAACAGATCTTTGCCAGGATTGCTTGGGTGGTTCAGTTGATTAAGCAAATGACTCCTGATTTCATCTCAGGTCATGATATTGGGGTCCTAAGACTGAGCACCATGTTGGGCTCTGCACTCAGTGGGGAGTCTGCTTGAGATTCTCTCTCCCTCTGCCCTTACCCCACTCTCTATTGCTCTCTCTCTAATATAAATAAAACATATTTCTTGAATATCCTTGCCTAATAATATTAAATAATAATAATAAAATTAAATAAAATAATAAAATTAAATTAATTTTAAATAATAAAATAAAAATAATTAAATAAAATAATTAAATAAAAATAATATTAAATAATTAAATAAAATAATATTAAATAATAATAATAAAATTAAATAAAATAATAAAATTAAATTAAAAAATAATATGTCAAATTTTCCATATTTGAGGTATTTCATTTAAGTTTTTGCCTATGTTATTTTCTAGAAATTTCATAGTTTTGCATTTTATATTTAGATCTGTAATCCATTTTGAGTTAATTTTTGTGAAGGTTGTAAATCTATGTATAGATTGATTTTGAGTTTTTGATGTGTCTATCCAGCTGTCCTCACACCATTTGTTGGAAAGATTATCTTTGCTCCATTTCATTGCCTTCGCTCCTTTGTTAAAGATCAGTTACTTGTATTTATGTGGGTTTATTTCTGGGTTCTCTGTTCTATTCCACTGATATATTTCTGTGCTATTTCACTAGTACTGCACTGTATTGATTATCCTAGGTTTATTTTAAGTCTTGAAATTAGGTAATATTTTTCCTCTGAATTTGTTCTTCCCTTTCATTGATGGGCTGTGTATCCTGACTCTTGCACATATCCATAAATTTTACAGTTAGTTTTTCCATATCTACAAAGTAACTTGCTAGAATTTTAACTGAGATTCCATTGAACCTATACATTAAATTATGAAGAACTGGCATCTTAACAATATTGAGTCTACTTATGAACATTTAATGTTCCTCCATTTACTTAGTTCTTTCTTATAGTTCATCAGAATTTTATACTTCTCCTCATTATAGATCTTGTACATATTTTGCTAGATTTATACCTAGGTATTTAATATTTAATATTTTAGTGTAAATGTCAGTGTTTTTAATTTCAAATTTCATTCATTCATTATTGTTATATAATAAAGCTATTGAATTTCTTGTAATAATGTATTTTCCAACATTGCTGAAATTAGTAATTCCAGAAGTTTTTGCTGATTCATTCATATTTTCTCCATAAATGATCATGTCATCTGTGAACAAGGATAGTTTTATTTCTTCCTTCCCAGTCTATGTAACTTTTGTTATATTTTCTGATCTAACTCCCTTAGCCAAGACTTCTAGTATAATGTTGAAAAGCAGTGGTGAGAGGGGTCCATGATCCTGATCTTAGGAGTAATGTTTCCAGTTCCTCAGGTGTGACTATTACTTGTAGATATTTAATAGATATTCTTTCCAAAATTGAGGGTATTTTCATCTATTATTTATCTCCTGAGAGTTTTATAATGTTTGGGTGTTTAGATTTTGCAAAGTATTTTTTTCTGCATCTATTGATTTAATTATTGGTTGTGTTTTTTTAATTAGCTCCCTAATATGATGGACTACATAAATTGATTCTCAAATGCTGAAAAAACCCCATATACCTAGCATAAATCATACTTGGTTGTAGCGTATAATTCCATTCATATATTGTTGGATTTGATTTTCTAATATTCTTTGAAAATATTTAAATCTGTGTTCATGAGATATTTTATTCTGTAGTTTTCCTTTATTATAATGCCTCTGTTTGATTTTGCTATTAGGGTAATGCTGATATCTTAAGTTAATAAATGTCCTCTATGCCTTTATGTTCTGAGAAAGATTATGGAAAATTGATACCATTTCTTCTTTAAATGTTTGGTAGAATTCACTAGTGAATCTATCAGGGCCTGGTGTTACCTATTTTGGAAAATTAATTATCATTTCAATTTTTCTAATAACTACAGACATACCCAGTTGTCTCTTCCTATGTGAGTTTTAGAAAGATGGTATCTGTCAAAGAATCAGGTCATTTTGCCTAGTTTAAAAATATGTGGGCATGGAATTATTTATGATATTGTTTTATCTTTTTTTTTAATTTGACAGAGAGAAAGAGATCACAAGTAGACAGAGAGGCAAGCATAGAGAGGGGAGGAAGCAGGCTCCCTGCTGAGCACAGAGCCCGATGTGGGGCTTGATCCCAGGACCCTGAGATCATGACCTGGGCTACAGGTAGCGGCTTAACCTACTGAGCCACCCAGGTGCCCCTTGTTTTATCATTTTAATGTCAGTTGGATCTGTAGTGATATTCCCTCTTTCATTTATCATACTAATAATTTGCATCCTCCCTTATTCTCCTAGCTTGGCTAGAGATTTACTGATTTTATTAATTTTTGCAAAGAATCAGCTTTTTTGCCAGAAATGGCCATCAATCCCTATACCAATTAATTGAGTAATGAAAGATTACTCAAAACTTTGCTGTGAAAGAGAGGAGATGCAAGGGGTCAGCACTCAGAGATGAAGAAAGACCCTTTGTTCTTCTTTGTTCCTACTTTTAATGGTCCTGCAGGATAATCACAAATCCTTATCACTATTTCTCAAGCACATAATGTGGGACAAGGGGTCTTACTGAAACTAGGAGGGTCTGTTTAAGGGAGAGATACAGTATGCTAATTTGCATGTTCTATGAGTTCTGCTAAATATAGCCCAAGGGGCAATGCATACATCTCTTAAATCACAGAGTGGCTGTCTGTACTTCAGAAAGCTTTGGGAAGGCAACTCCCCCCATGGCATTCCAGTGGCAGAGTGGTCACACAGGCCTCAGCTTTGCAAAGGCCTACGCCCTCCTCTGAAGCCTTCCATTGCCTCCAGAGGCCTCTATGTTACATTATAGCAACCTGGATATTATGGCTGATTTCATCCTCTATGTTGACCCCAACACTTTTTTTTTTTTTAAGATTTTATTTATCTAGGGTGCCTGGGTGGCTGAGTGGGTAAGCCTTTGCCTTCAGCTCAGGTCATAATCTCAGGGTCCTGGGATCAAGGCCCACATCAGGCTCTCCACTCAGCAGGGAGCCTGCTTCTCCCTCTCTTTCTCTGCTTACTGGTGATCTCTCTCTGTCAAATAAGTAAATAAAATCTTTTAAACATTTTTATTTATTTATTTGATAGAGAGAGACAGTGAGAGAGGGAACACAAGCAGGGGGAGAGGGAGAGGGAGAAGCAGGCTTTGTGATGATCAGGGAGCCTGATGGAAAGCTGGATTCCAGGATCCTGGAGTTATGATCCCAGCTGAAGGCAGATGCTTAACCTACAGAGCTACCCAGGCGCCCCTGACCCCAACATGTTTTGTTTTGTTGATTATTCTCTGTTGATTTGCTGCTTCATTTTCACTGATACCTGTTCTAACTTTGATTATTTTAATTTATTATTAATCATTTTATTTTATTTTCATTGTTTTAGAAACCTTTATATTTCCATAGTGGTTGAACCAAATTATATTCCCACCCACAATGCACAAAAGTTCCTTTTTTTTATGTCCTCACCACTACTTGTTATTTTTTCTCTTTTTGGTAATAATACTTTTATTTTTAAGATTTTATTTATTTATTTGACAGATAGAGATCACAAGTAGGCAGAGAGGCAGGCAGAGAGAGAGGAAGGGAAGCAGGCTCCCCGCTAAGCAGAAAACCTGATGTGGGGCTCAATCCCTGGGCCCCGGGATCATGACCCGAGCCAAAAGCAGAGGTTTTAACCCACTGAGCCACCCAGGCGCCCCGGTAATAACACTTCTAATAAATGTGAGGTGGTACCTCATTATGTTTTGTAATTCCTTGATGATTAGTGCTATGGAGCATCTTTTCATGTGCCTGTTGGCCATCTGTATGATTTTTTGGAAAAAATCCATTCAGATCCTCTGCCCTTTTTTGTTTTGTTTTGTTGCTATTGAGTTGTATGAGTTATTAATGTATTCTTTATATTAACCACTTAGATACTGATTTTTCAAATATTCTCTCCCCTTCATAGGTTGTCTTTTCATTATGTGATGGTTTTCTTCCCTGCTCAGAATCTTTCTAGTTTGTTGTAGTCCCATTTGTTTATTTTTGCTTTTGTTACTTTCACTTTTGGAGTCAATTCCAAAATATCATTGCCAAGACCTGTGTCAAGGAGCTTACTGCCTAGGTTTTTTTTCTAGGAGTTTTATAGTTTCAGGTTTTATATTCAAGTCTTTAATCCATTTTGAGTATTACTGCTGCTGCTGCTGTTGTTGTTTGCAGATTGCTTTTTATTTTAGAACATGTAAAGAAAAACTGTTGGCTTTTACTGTTTATACCTCAACAATAATGACAGACAGCAAAAATAAGCAGCAGCAGCTCTTCTCTGTGCCTGACAGTGTTCTCTGCACTTCACACATTATCCAGTTAGTTTTTACAGCAACCACAAGCAGTAAACGTGATTTTTTTTTTTAAGATTTTATTTATTTATTAGAGAGAGAGCGAGAGAGAGCGAGCACAGGCAGACAGAGAGTCAGGCAGAGGCAGAGGGAGGAGCAGGCTCCCTGCTGAGCAAGGAGCCCGATGTGGGACTCGATCCCAGGACACTGGGATCATGACCTGAGCCGAAGACAGCCGCTTAACCAACTGAGCCAGCCAGGCGTCCCAGTAAACGTGATTATTGTCCCACTTTACAGATGAAGAAACTGAGGAATCAATTATGTAATTCATTCAAGGTCAGATACGTGCAATCCTGGTACCCCTGGGATTTGCTTCAGAGTCCATAAATCACTCTTAACCACCATTCTACCTTCATATTACTGGCCTAACAAGATTTATAGGTCTGATATTAAAACAAAATAAGACAGAACAAGACAACGATCTGACCAACTTGAAAAATATGATCCTGCCCATGTTTATTATTACTATTATTATTCATTTTATTACCATTATTTTCCAGTTTTGTATTCTTGACTTTATTTTTTAATTGAATATAAGTTCTGTTATTTTATCAATTGAAGTATAATTGACATATAATAACCTATTAGTTTCAGATGTATACAATAGTGATTATTTTCATACATTATGAATTATTCCCATGATAAGTCTAGTTACTGTCAGCATACAAAGTTAAAGTGTTGTTGAATATATTCTCTATGCTATACATTTCCCCATGACTTATTTATTGTATAACTGGGAATTTATACTTCTTAAACCTCTTCACCCATTTCACGAGCCCCCCAACCCCTTCCCACTCTGTTAACCATGAATTTGTTTCCTCTGTTTAGAAGTCTATTTCTGTTTGGTTTTGTTTTTTCATTTGTTTTGTTTTTAAGATTCCACATATAAGGAGTATTATATAGTATTTGTCTTTCCCTGTGTGACTTATTTCACTTGGCATAATATCCTCTGGCTCCATCAATGTTGTCACAAATGGCCATATATCATTCAATTTTATGGTTGAGTAATATCCCATTGTATATATATGCTATGTTATCTTTATCCATTCATGTATTGATGAGCATTTAGGTTGCTTCCATGTCTTGCTGTTGTAAATAGTCAATGAATATAGGAGTGCATATATCACTTTGAACTGTTTTTTTCATTTTTTTCAACTAAATACCTAGAAGTAGAATTGTCAGATCACATGGTCATTCTATTTTTATTTTTTTGAGGAATCTCTCTACTGTTTTCCATAATGGCTGCACGAAATTCCATTCCCACCAACTATCTACAAGTATTCTCTTTTCTCCATATCTTTACCAGCACTTCTATTTTGCCTTTTTGATAATAGCAAACTGACCGGTGTGAAGTGGTAATTCATTGTGGTTCTGATTTGTGTTTCCCTTGTGATTAGTGATATTAAGTGTTTTTTTCACATTTCTGTTGGCCATCTGCATGTCCTCTTTGGAAAAATGTCTATTTAAGTCCTCCGCCTGTTTTTAAATCAGATTCTTTGCTTCTTTTGATATTAATCAGTATGTTCTTATATATTTTGGATATTAACACCTTGTCAGGTAGAGGATTTGCAAATATTTCTCCCATTCAGTGGGTTGCTTGCTTATTTTATTGATAGTTTTCTTCACTATTCAAAAGGTTTTTAGTTTGATGTAGTCCCATTTGTTTATTTTTGCCCTTGCCAGAAAGACTGGTCAGATATATATATTTTGCTAACACCAGTGTTAGAGTTTACTGCCTATATTTTCTTTTAGGAGTTTTAAGGTTTCAGGTCTTATATTTCAGTCTTTAATCACTTTGAATTTATTTTTGTATATGGTGTAAAATAGTGATCCAGTTCCATTTTTTTTGCAGGTAGCTGTCCATTTTTCCCAGCACCATTTATTAAAGAGTCTATCTTTTCCCCATTGTATAATTTTGCCTCCCTTGTCATATATTAATTGGCCATATATGCATGGGTTTATTTCTAGTCTATTTCATTTCCTTGAATGATTTGTCTGTTTTTGTGCCAATACCATATTGTTTTAAATACTAGATCTTTGTAGTATAGTTTAAAATCACTGAGTCTGATGCCACTAGCTTTGTTCTTTCCCTTCAGTATTGTGTTGTGTATTCTGGGTCTCTTGTGGTTCCATACAAATTTGGAGACTTTTTATTCTGTAAAAATTTCCACTGGAATTTTTACAGGGATTGCTTTGGTTAGTATGGATATTATAATATTAATTTTTCTAGTCCATGAACATGAATTATTCTTTTCATTTATCTGTATCTTCTTCAGTTTCTTTAACCATTGTCTTACAGTTTTCAGCATACAAGTCTTTCATCTACTTGGTTAAATTTATTCCTAGATATTTTATTCTTTTTGATGCAGATGTAAATGGGATAGTTTCTTAATTTGTCTTCCAGATAGTTCATTATTGGTGAATAGAAATGCAATAGATTTTTTGAATACTGATCTTGTATCCTTCAGCTTTACTGAATTTGTTTCTTAGTTCTAAGAGTGTTTTGGTGAAGGTTTTAGGGTTTATATGTTGAATTTTGTCAGATGCTTTTTCTGCATCTATTGAGATGATCATATGATTTTTATCCTTTAGTTTGTCAATGTGGGGTACCGCATTGATTCATTTGAGGATGTTAAACCATTCTTGCATCCCTAGTATAAATCCTTTTTGATCATGGTGCATGATTCTTTTAATATATTATTGAATTTAGTTAGTTAATATTTTGTTGAGGGGTATTGCATCTGTATTCATCTGGGATATTGGCCTGCATTTTTTAAGGAATTGCTTTGTATAAGAGGTTGTAATTATTAACCCTGGCCTGGCTCTTGGTTGTTTCTTAAAACTTTTTGATTTTCCAAGCAGCCTATTTTACTTTTAGTACCTTTCTGTAATTAAAGATTTGCCAGGACATGTCAGTGTCCCAAAGGGGGAGACTACAATTGGCTCCTAGTTCAGGCTGATTAGAAGCCAGACCCTCAGGCAGCAGTGTTTAAAGTATGCAAATACACCTGCTTTAGAGGAAGATTGAGAGATGGGCTTTTTTGTCCACCTTCTGCTCTAAGCCCTGGTATGATACCCAGTAAGAACTGTTTTATTCTTTGTTATCATTCCATTGAATCCACGAACACAAGCCCTGCTGGCCACCAGAGCAAGGCTATTAAGTGATATGTTCTCTTGGCAGCAGACAAAAAACCAGGGTGCCAGCCTTGCATGCAATTTCCTTTATTTGAAACTTGTGGTAGGGCAGAGGAAGAACATAGAGATGGTGTGTGCCAACCTCTCCAGTCTCTAGACAGAATTATAGTCATCCCCTAGATGTGTGCTTAATTAGAAGCTTGCCTCTCAGACCACAACAATGACGATAAGTTAATAGGCATTTTACTAGATACTGGCAGCCTAGAGTGAGGTTGAGAGAGTGCAAAGATGCCACCCACAGGCTCTATCCTTGGAGAATACCTCAGTAGATGTGAGCCTGCTCCTCAGACTGATGCTCCAAGTCAATCATATAGGCCTCTTTCAAAGGAAGGCTGGGGGTTTGTCTGTTGTCTCTGTGAAGTGCCTGGTGTTGACAGCTGAACGGGAACTATCTTTCCATTTGTTACAACCCTATACGGCCCATGAATGCAAGTCCCAGTGGTCACTAAAACCGACAACCAAGAGGCATCACTGGATGGCAGCCACAAAATCCGAAGTACCACACATAAAAACAGGAGCACAGACATGTATACAAGCCTCTACCCTTGGAGAGTATTTCAGTAGACCTTAACTGTTAAATTGCTTTCCTGCCCCTCAGGATATTGCTTTAAGGTCAGAAAATCAGGTGCTTTCACATAAAGTCTGGGTGTTTTCCAGTCAGCTTCCTCTGCCCAGGGCTCTGGGCCTACTTTGTCTGTGTGTAAGCCCTTTAAGAATTGTTTCTCCATGTGTTACATGTGTTACATGTGGGGGTCATGTGTGTAAGCTCTGTAGGCTTTCAAAGCTAGATATTTTATGTCTAAGTCTTAAAAGCTGAGGTTACAGATGTGGAATTCTAACCCTTCCCTCCTCAAGGAGAAGCTTGGAGTTGCGAGTTTCCTCCAAATTGTAGGTTGCTGAGCCAGGAGTAGAATTTATGGTGATATTCTGTCTCAGCCTCTTCTACTCCTATGTTGTGAGGTTTTGTTTTGGTTTTTTACTTGTTTGTTTTCTTGTTTGCCAGATGTGTAGGAGTTGCACAAATAGTTTTGTTTTCTCTTTTTGTTTTTCAGAGGAAATTGCTCATTATGTAGATATGGATTGGTGAATCTGTGAGAGGAGATAAGTTTAGGATATTATATGACTGTGTTAAACAGGAACCCTTACTTAAATGACACTTGAGCTTCCTTGGACAAGAGTTTTATCACTGATTATGATGATCATGAAGTCCATATATTTCCATACTTAATGAGTCTGACAATATTAATTCATTACACACATAAGAGTTAAATATTCATCCCCTAAATCTTTCAGTCTTGTAAAAGGTTTATCTTTGTTTTATTTATTTTAAAATATTTTTGAAGATCAGGTTTCTTGTTGCATTGATTTTATTTTTCTATATTGTCTCCCAAATTCATATATAATGGCAAATTAGTGACATTTTCAAATATGTAAGGGCTGGGTACTTTCATCATAGCCTGAACTGAAAAGAAAAAGAAATAAGGATTTAAAGGAATGAGAAGAGAACAGATTCTGAAATTTGTGTTTTTTTAAGAGTAGAAATTTTAAAAATTATGTTTAGTTGTAAAGAAAGATTGTTTAGTAATTTTTTTTAAAAACCTAAAACCTAGAAATACAGAACAGATGTTTCATGATACAGGAAATGGAGGAAAATATAAAGATAGTGGTTTGTTATTAGGTGTTTCCATTTGGGGAAAGACCATGAATAAAATGCTTAGTGAGTACTAAGCATTCAATGTTATCAATTTAAATTGCAAAATACAAACTCAAGTGCAATTACCAAGTTGTAAAGTTTCCAAGCTTTTAGAAAAAAAAAAAAGAAAGTGGATTAAAGAAAACTTCAAAAAACGTAGAAAAGAAACACAAAAAAATAAAAGGAAAATGTTAAATAGAAATCTGAAAATTAAAAGAGAAGAGAGGTGTCTAAGTGGCTCAGAAGGGTGAGCATCCAATTCTTGGTTTCAGTTCAGGTCATGATCTCAGGGTCATGAGACTAAGGCCCTGAGTTGGGCTCCACACTCAGGGAAAGGACTGCTTGAGATTCTCTCCCTCTTCCTCTGCACCCCCATCTGCCGGAGCATGCAAACGTGCTCTCTCTCTCTTCCTATCTCTAAAATAAAGATACCTTAAAGTATGAGTATGTATATAAATAAATATATATATATTAGATATAGATATATTGATATATATCGATATATCTATAATATATATATAACATATATATATAATTATATGTTCTTGAGGAGTTACTTTTTAAAAATCTACCTATAAGGGATTCTGTCAATTTTTAATTTAACTTGAGTAAATTTCCATTAACTAAAGTTTTAACATTATTTTTCCTAATTTATATACAGCTTTCTTCCTTTCATAATTCACTGTTTCATCTAAAGTTAAAAATGCATACTAAATATGAGCATACTAAATATGATAGTATAAGATTATAAGCAAACTTTTTCATGAATGGGAGTTATATTTAAACTATACATTAGCTTCCACATATTAGAAATCCAGGATAAGAAGTGAACTAAGGTGATTGAAGAAAGTCAACTCACTTGAATATTAGCAAAGCTTTAAAGATACCTCTATCATATCCCAACACTCATGTGTCATAATGCTTCGACAGGTCTCATCTCTGCCTACAAAAATGACTTCAGCGTCCCTTGACATTTTATCATCTAGATATATATAAACAGTCACTTCTTGCAAAAAGAATAGAAGAGAGAAACAGTTTATTTAAGAATTCTTTGGATTTTTTGCTTGATTTGGTGTGCGAGTTGTGGTGAGATTAGCTAATTTTAGAATACCTGGGGAAACCAGAAGGATGCTAATGATCTCCAGTCCTTTCATAAGTATGAGAAATATCTATTTCAATAACAATAATCTTTTTCACTTAGCAACAGGTGGCGATCTAGAAATATATATGCAGTTAATTTCTGTACAGTTGACTGTTATGACATATCCAGGATACATGGAAGTCTCTTCATATATCATACATAAACATGCACATATGTATATACACACATGTATATAGTGGGTTTTTTTTAATTTCTACTGCAGAAAAACATCTACATTCACTTAATCATTTTTTAAACAGAAACCTGGACAGGGTGCCTTGGTGGCTCAGCTTGTTAAGCATCTGCCTTTAGCTCAGGTCATAATCCCAGCACGTTGGGATCCCAGCATCCTGGGATTAAGCCCTACATCAGGCTCCCTGCTCAGTGGGGAGCCTGCTTCTTCCCCCCCACCCCTCACCATGCTCACATGCTCTCTCTCTCTCTACACTCTCTCTCTCAAATAAATAAAATCTTTAAAAAATAAAAAACAGGACCAGGACAGGCTGCAGCAATAATTCTCCTTTGTATCTTTAAAGGTCAATAAAATAAAACTTGCCTTTTAATTATATTTTTCTTTAAGTATCTCGGAATGGGTCTATGTCTTTTTCAAACAATACAATTATTACTTCCCAATTGGTCATTTTATTTTTTTCCACAAACACTATTCTGTTCAAATCTGTTAATGTAAAATCAATCCTTTATAAATATCTCTTTACCTTTAAGAAAGTAAATCAGTAATAGAAATACTAAGTGATTACTTTGTGTATGTGTAATTGGAAGCTTGTTGGGCTCTATTACTATCCCATAAATTATCTACCAAAGCATGGTGGGATTAATTAGAACTATTACATGAATCCCAGGAGTGATTTTTCCCCCCTTTGGTGCTGAATGAATATAACTATATTAGACACACAAAACATCATACTCTATAAGTTAATCAGTTTTTCTAAGGCAGTACAATAAAACCCAGTTGAGGCCATTACATACACTAGGGATTTGTAATCCTATCCTGGTTTTAGAAACAGGAAGACCATAGGCGCTTTTTCCTCTTTTTTTTTTTTTTTTTTTTTTTTTGTATTTGCCCTATAATCTCATTAATCTGATAAACCCAAGAGATCAAGACACCAAAGTTGAACCAAATGCCAAGACTAGTTTTGATAAATGTGTATTTTGGTTCATTTTGATTGGTTGGCTTCATAGTCCTTTTTTCTAAGATTCATTAAAAGGCTATTTCTTCCTTCTAATTTTTGATAGGCCACACTTCACAGTTTGAAGTTCAGGTTAACATGGCATTTGTAGAAGGATTCTTTTTCATTTTAAATAAGTAGCAATGTACATTAGACATACCATTTGTTAAAGAGTAAAAGTACAGGGCAGCCTCTTTGTTCAACCTTCCAAAGAAAAGAAGATACGCAGACATTGCTATGCAATCTGTTCCCATGCTTTTTATAGCATGCATTGACACTTAACCTGAGTACAACTCTTTCCCGAAATAAACCTGACCTTTTGTCCAGCCTCAGAGCTGCTACTTCAAAGGGCTGCTGTGAGGGCATACAACATGACCCTATGGAAAAAAATACTATATTTTTAATACTACACTAAAAAATATTTTAATACTATATTCTAAAGATACCTTGATATTTAATGCCATTCATAACCCTCTGCAACCTAGCCCCTCTAACAATATATATATCCCTATAAATTTTATTAAAATCTGTATTTCCCCATAAATCCTTAACTATAGACATACTGACATTCTCAGTGATGGAACCTCCCCTTCATGTCACTCTCCCCTTCAGTCGTCCCTCCCCATTGAAATACCATCCCTCCAACACACCCACACACCCACACACACTCCCTACTTGATCAAGATCTAGAATAGGTTTCACACTTTTTTAAAGTCTATCTCATAACTTCCAACAATTATGGCTTCTTCCTCTGGTCAAAAGTCATAGCTTTAATGTCAGTTAAACTTTTGCAAAGTCAGAAAAACTGACTCTGGAATGCTCTCATATATACCAAAACACACTTTGAATAAGCAAACCTATGGAATGTAGAGAGGCAGAAATCCTGAGACCTCTAGGAATATATGACCTTTCTCTTGGTTCCATTAGATTGCCTCAGCTCCAATGACCAATTTCCCAAGTTCACATAACCTGAGTCTTTTTAGATTTCAAATATCATGAGAAAGAATATTATTAGGCTAATATAGTTCACTCTCTGTGGAAGTGTCATCTAACACCTATTTTAAAAATAGTGACAATCCTTCTCAAATTAAGGGGGACTAAATGTCTAAAGAGCAATACAGCTAATCACTATGAAAGTCTCTAGCTTTTGATTTGGTCCTGAACCAGAAGCCTGCAGACAAATAAAATAGGAGAAATGCTCACAGACCATAAAAAGTTGAAAAAAAAAAACAGTAAATCTCTGACACAACCTAAGTTAATGGAAAGAAACATAGCTAGAATTGGGGACTTACATCTCTTCCCAAATTTGTGACTTTTCTTTTTTGTTATTTTTGTTGATTAATTTTTTTATTATGGAAACTTCCAAATGAACACAAAACTAGAATAGCAGATTAAACACCAAGGTATCCAATAACCACCTCCTTCAATTATCAGTATATAGCAAACTCTCATTTTATCTTTTACCCTCTATTCTCTCCTCAGCCTTATCCTAGACACAATTTGTGACTTTTCTAAGGGAGAGCGAAGGAAAATGCTTGAAAAAGTTGAAGTTGAAATGTCATGATTACCATATTTTTCTTAAAATTTGGGTTCTTTAGGTTGTTGGTTTTCAATTTTGGATCCACCAATTAGCTGTGTAATCATGTACAAATCCCTTACCTCTCACTGCTATCCCTTCAGTTTCCTGATTTAAAATGGAGATATTATACAGCCTATGTCGTAAGTAGTTATTAGAACCAAATAAGACAGTACACACAAAGTGCTTAGAAAGTGTCTACCACTCAATGAGTAGCCAAAGGTGTTAATTTTATTATTTTCTCACACTGAATACTTCACATTCTCCTTTCCACACATATACCTTCCTGCCACCCCCATAGAAATACAGTCATATCTTCAAACTTTAGATGAGCAGGGAGGTTTCAGAAATATACATCAGAGTTAAGGAAGTCTTAATGCCTGAAATACCAAGGATGCAGTTTACTATTTATTCAGTTTACCTTGCCTGTTAGCTAACTGCATTTTTGTCATGTTGTGTGACCACAGTTGTGTTGTCTACTCATTAGGAATTGTGGCATAATGGATATACTAGAAAGAAAAATGATGCTTTTGGTTTGAATATAGGTGTTGGATCAATAATTACTTGAAATTTCGTAAGCTCCCATTATCATTCCTCACAACTAGGTTAAAACAACAAAAAGAAGATAAACAGAGGAGAAAAAAGTAAAATTTAATAAAATTCCTTGTTACTGCTTCACTGGAAATAAATGGAGAATTTAGCTCAAAATAATCCCCTGGTATCATCTTTTCTCAGTCCCTCTTCAATTAACCAGGTTTTGTGAAAAGTATCCCTCCCTAGAGTGCATTCATCTCCCTGAACACAGCTCTGTTCACCTTTATGGTATAGTCTCTGCATTCTTTTGAAATAGAGGTAGGATTCAGATTCTCTAAAAAAAAACAAAGAGGGGCTTTTTGGTCATTTTTGCTTGAGCCACATTTATCTGGGAAAAATTAACAAAATATTTAAATTCTAAAAAATCAATGTTATATAAAGGGTAGTGATGTTTCAATCAATGTTGATTTGTCTGTACATATTTGAGGGTATTGTTGTCTTATATTGAAGAGAGAATCAATACAAGGATATATGGAAAATCTGCATACCGTGATAAATGTACACAAAGGCAAATAATTGTCTTGTATTTTCAACAGTTCATCTTTTCTTTTGGATAAGCTAAAGAGAAGAGGAGAATTTTGCTTTGAGGTTATTGACTTGCCTAATACCAGAACGATGTATTGGGTGTTGAGCGTATTTTATAAATAGGAATAGACAAACTTATCTTTGAAACAAAATGGAGCCCAGAAATTGACCTTTATACGTATGGGAAATTCATGCATGACAAAATACTATTTCAATTAATTGGAAAAAGTTGAATTATTTAACAAGTTGGGAGGGTGCATCTGGTTACAAACTTGAAGGAAAATAAGTTTTAGAGTCAGCCCCCCACAGATAATTTGAAAATGAATTAAACATTTAAATTTAAAGATTAAAACTATGATAAGTATTAGCAAAAAATTAATGCAATTATGCATTAATTATGACTACATTTAAAATTTTAAAACAAAAAGATACATTCACCACAAGTACATATTTTAACTATAAAAGATATAAAATCGTACATTTGCTATAAAATAACTAAATTACTTATGTGCATATTATATAAAATGTATTCAATGTTACTGATAATAAAGCATGAAATATAAAATAATAATGATATAATATTTTCTCCCATCTATATCTAGCCTTGAGAATAATGTGGGGGAATATCCACTATAGGAGGCTGGCAGTTAGAATATGTATACATGTTTAACAACTTTACAAAATCTGACAGTATGTGACAAAATAGAAAGTGACTGTTATTTGAACTAGAAATAAAGCTTAATTACACTTATTTATTCTGTAAAATAAAAACACCAGTATATAAAGATGTAAGATGTACATACTACAACTGCAACATTTTACTGAAACTGTACTATGCACCAATAGCTATTTACCAATAATCATATTTTCCCAAAGTCCCTAGAGGAAATTGCTTTAAAAACATAACTTAGCTTCTTGATTTTTCTATTTAAGGACATTTATTGCAGCATTATTTGTTAATACCAAGTATATATATGTATACATGTATAAAGAAAAGATTGAAGTAACCTGAATGATCATAAATAGAGGAATGGCTAAATATATATGACATACTATATATGAAATATCTTGTAACTATTAAAAATAAAAACATAAATACAGATACTGACCTTGAAAGAAGTCTGTGATAATTTGCTTAGTGAAAAGAGTATTAAAGTAACACTAGTGGAGCTTTATTTATAAAATGAAGAACAAAAAGCTTATATATGAGTAAATAAATGATTATGGGCTTGCAAAAGAATATAAAATCCAAAAAGATAATCAAACTGTTGATATACATGACTCAGATGTTGAGACTGACATGCTTGTGTGGAGAGAAAGACAGGAGGAGGCAGAGACTATTTTTTTTCTTAATATCTCTTAAATTTTTATAATTATTTCAAACAGCCAATATTTAAAAGAAACAACAGCAGTTAAATATTTTTTAAAGGCCCAGCATATATTATTCCCTGTATTTTGTTGGTTTTCTTATTGGAATGGAAATGAAACAGTGGTAATTTTGAAATAAAGAAGCTCACCTTATATAGCACCACATTTATAGTATTTCCAGGAGTAATCATGACACAATCATGTTAACAAATTTGGATGGTAAACAGTAATCCTAGTATAAAAGTAGGGTTTAATGAAGATGATACTCTTTAACTCTGAGTTTAATTAATTGAGGAATTCTTCTAGGGAATGTTGAACCTTCCATATGGGGTTTCTGGTCACTTCCTAGCCATCATCCTTTCTCTGACTTCCTGAGCCCCAGTTTTTCTAGTTTGAGGCTAAATGTATATCCCTCTAATCTCAGTGTTTTTTGTATCTGTTTTTTGTACCTTTGCCTGGGCCACTTTTCCCTCTCTCCCCATAACTTGATTTGGGGGGAAGATTGATTCTTATTTGTTACACAAATATTGACTCTTACTTGTTACATAAATATGAGTTCAAATATCACCTCTGCAAATAAACACCTATGTAAGGCATACTGTCTTTCATAAAAGGTCGAGTAATAAATTTGTAACTTTTGGACTCATGGAAAATAACAAGTAATCACGACAGTCTGTCAGTCTCCACCTGGCTCTAGCCTCAAGATCCTTTTCAGCAAAGAACTGCATTACTCTGAGTTGTCTTGCAAAATGAAACCCCTTACATAGACTGACCAGAAATTATAGTTATCTTAAGTTACCAAGTAAGAAGCCTTCAAAACTGACCAGTCTGCTGGAATTCCCTTGTTAAAAACAAAACTCAGGGGCGCCTGGCAGCGGGTTAAAGCCGCTGCCTTCAGCTCGGGTCATGATCCCAGGGTCATGGGATCGAGCCCCGCATGGGCCTCTCTGCTCTGCGGACAGCCTGTTTCCTCCTCTCTCTCTCTGCCTCTCTGCCTACTTGTGGTCTCTGTCTATCAAATAAATAAATAAAATCTTTAAAAAAAAAAAAAAAACCACAAAACTCAGCAAATACCAGTCTGACAGTAATAGGAGTCTGCTGTTTTCTAGTGTGATCTTATTTCTGATCTGAACCACACCTGGGCATTTCTCTAAAGGATTATCAGCCTTAAAATGGGTTTATCTATACTGATTTACATAACACACCCAGAACAGAATGTTATTTCCTTTTTTAAAAAGTTTATCTGTTTGCCTATTAGAGAATCCAAGTGGCAGCAGATATCCCAAAACACTGATGCAAAACACCTGTGAAATTATCCATATTTCTTATATTTTCTTAATATATTAAGTAACAATTACTGGAACATCAAGAATATCCCAAAATTTCCTTCCTTTTCAAAATCTCAGACTGATTTTTCTTTCATCTATCAATGAATAGTCTACTTTAACAAATTTATTTGCCTGTTATTAAAATTATTGTTATATAACCTTCTGTGCACCTGTTTTTGTCCTTCCAACCTTGTACCCAAACTCTTTCCTCAAGCCCATGATTAGACAAGAAAACCCATAGTGAGCGACCAATGTTCCATTTGTTAATGAGACAACAGTATGGAAGCATTCTGATGCAAGATGAAGAATCTTTCTATAAAGGTTCCCTATGCAAAATCATTAGCCTGCTAAAACAGCACAATGTTACAATGTCAGATAAAGATAAAGTTTTGTTCTTTTTAGCCATGATTAAAGCAGAGTCTAAGGAGTTCACTCCTGCTCTTCCAAAGAGAACTGCAAAGGAATCCATACATATCATTTTTTCTAATACTTTTGTTGACGTTAGAGGAAGTCATGTTAGAATGCTTTGTATCATTACATATATTCTTGTGACCTTTGTTTCTCCTGTGGTCCTGGGAATTTCTTACTAAGTAGGAATGTGCTAGGCTTTTGGTAATCTAAACATTATGATTCCTCTGGTCTAGCCTACCCTAGGTGCATTCAGAAACAGTACACCTCTTAGAGTTTGCCATTTACTTGGACCTGGGTGCCTTCCATTCTAAATGTTATACACTGACCTTCACTGACTATTCAAGGAAGAATTATTGTTAGGATTTATTCTGTACTCCAAATCAATGCCTGCTTTTTCTCCCTTCACTTTTGAATTTCTAACATAATATCTTTCATTGTTTGAGTCTTTAATAAGATGAAGGAAGAGGCCATCTAAGTGCAGCCTTTAATTCTTCCTACAAAAGTATCCAAGGCAACAGAATGTTAAAGGTGAAGAGATAATTAGGAGAAAGAAAAAAGAATTATACTATACAACATTAATATTTAAAATGTCAGTAAATATTCTGGAGCACCTAAATGGCTCAGTTGTTTGAACATCTATCTGACTCTTGATTTAATTTCAGGTCATGATCTCAGGTCATGAGATGGAGCCTCCCATCAGGTTCCATGCTCAGTGGGGAGTCTTCTTGAGATTCTCCCTCTCCCTTCCCCTGCTATCATGCTCGCTCTCTTTTGCTCTCTCTGTCTACAATAAATAAATAAATAAAATCTTTTTTTTAAATGTCAGTAAGTATTCTGCTATAACTTCATTTCATTCTCCAATTTCTATCTTCTCAGATGCTTTTAACCTGGTAAATCAAAACCATGTGTTCTGATGAGAAGAAAGTGACATACTAAATATTTCTGAAAATTCTGCAAGAAGTTTTTTTTTCTGAGATATGCAGCTTGTTCTTTAATTTTACCTTTGTTGTCTTTACCCTTGGCTTCTTCCTTAGATGGCAGTGGAGGGAACTCTTTCTATCTTCCACATGGGCTTACATCTAATTTCTAAATCTTTACCTAAACTCTGGATTGATAAAGAACAGTAACATAATGGAATAAATGTAAGAGAAAAAGTGAAAAACCATGGAGGAAAAATTGAGCAGAAAGGAAGGTGGGAAACAATAAAAAAAAAAAAAGAAACAAATAAACAAACTAGAAGTTGTTCTAGAATACTAATTGGCTTATTCACCAGCTTGGATTTAGAATAAATCTAAAGCAAATAGTATTTTTATTCCCCTTATTTTCTTCCTGTGGTACTTTAATTACTCTTAAGCTTAAGTAAGTATTTGGTTCTTGGCTGCTTTCAAACAACCTATTAAGGATATAAAATACAATGTCTAATATGATCTTACTTAGAATAGAGGTTTGTTGTGTATTTTGGCAGTTGAAACCATAGCCAACCTTTTTGAAGAGCTAACGCCAAGTTCTTTGAAGAGAAAATTCAGATAAAACAATAAGCATAGTTTTTGCAATTGTCTCCAAATAAGATGAAAACACTTTTTTTTTCATTTCTATCAGACAAGTGTTTCCATTTTATACCAACCTTAACTAATTTCTTAAAACTAAACAAAAGCAACAGACCTATGCCATTCCAACAGATGAATGACTAGCTAAGGTAGTAAAAAACAGAAACACTGTAGAATGTCATTTCCACATCCACCTCTACTTTGTCTCCATAATCTCGTAATTAGAAGAGTTCAATGTGGTCTAAGCCAGTCACAGCTAGGTATACTGTACTTGACTTCTTTAAACCAGTGGTTATGCAGCCTGTGCTTGAATGCCTCAGTAACAGGGGGTTTAATCTGCATTGCAACCCATTCTCATGTTGGTTGTCTCTTGATAATCAGCAAAGTCATCTTTATATTTCCAACTAAATTGGTTCATATTTCTGAACTCTACATTCAAAGTGTTTGGTTATTTAGAATGAGACTACATTACTTTTTTCTTCTGTATAATGATCTTATAAACATTTGCACGCAGCTGTGACGCCTATCTGTGAACTATTTTCCACCTCTCATTTTAAGATCTGTCAGTCAATCCTTAAATGATTGATAGGGCGGGAGTCCTCATGTTCCTTTTCCTCAGTGCCTCTGTTTTACTTATGGTACCTGGTACCTTTGGGAACTAAAAATATGACAATGTTTGGTGATTGGCAACCAAAGAAAGGTTATACATTTCAGGAGGGTTATCTAGTAACACCATTTAAGCATTTAACTACCAACATACTTTTCTATATTTCCAACCCTTACAGTAAATATTTGTCATTTTTCCAAGCCATTTCTGGTTTCAGTCCAGATTACTAAAAATCCAAAAGGCCCAAACTTGTTAAGTGATTATATTGGGAAAAATAAATAGAGAAAAATTAAGCAAAATAATCCAAAATCAAGAAAGATATATTACAACAAAGTATTTTAAAATAACATAAGATGGGGTACCTGAGTGGCTCAGTCGGTTAAGTGTCTGCCTTCTGCTCAGGTCATGATCCAAGGAGCCTGCGATGGATCCCCACATCAGGCTCCCTGCTCAGTGGGGAGATAGATTATCCCTCTCCCTCTGCTATTCCCTCTGCTTTTACTCTCTGGCTCTCTCTTTCTGTCAAACAAATAAAATAATTAATTTAAATAAATAAATAAATAAAATAAGCATAAGTAAAATACCATAAGATGAAATTAATGTAGACTTGTATACAGTAATAATAGAAGTTATGATATTATTATACTTACATAGTGTTCCTTATTTTAGGCACTATACTAAATGACACATTCTTATGAAAAAACAGAAAGGCAGGCCACCTGCATCGCTGGCTTAGTTGGCTGAGTGACAGACTCTTGATTCCAGCTCTGGTCATGATCTGAGAGATGAAACTAAACCCCATGTCAGGTTCTGTGCTGGTCATGGAGCCTGCTTGGGATTCTCTCTTTCTCCCTCTGACCCTCTCCACCTCTCTGAAAAGAAAAGAAAAGGAAAGGGAAGGAAAAAGAAAAAGAAAGAGAAAAGAGAATAGAAAAAGAAAAAAGAAAGGAGAAAAAAAAAAACAGGCAAAATTCTTATGTGAAAGAGAAAGAATGCTCTTTCTCTTGTCCTTAAAATATATGTGTTTAAGTTTTGTATACAAACTGATCTTTTTTTTTTGTTTCCAACTTAATAGGCATTAATTTGTATAATAAGCCAAGTATTTTATATCTATAATTTAAATTTGTGATAATTATAAGTTGAATTTTATCTTAGATATCTCTGGGTAATATATAGTTTTATAACATTTGATTAAATGTAATTAAAATAAACTATTCTTCTCCTTTTTGAGATGCATTTAAGATCACTTCTGTATAAACAGTGATACAAGTTTAAATACCTCAACTGTGTTATACTAACAGAACCATCTGTTCAGTTTATAAAATGCTTTACATGAGAATACAGGTTCTGTAATATAGCATAGATTAAATATGAAACTGAATAACATAAAAGAAAGATTTGATATCTAATAACAAATGCCTAGATGACTGAGATTATTTAAGATGTACAGAACATCCAGTATCTTCTTGATTTAGAGAAAACTCAGTAGTCTGGACTTTTGTTTACTACCCTAATTTGGATAAATCTGCTAAATACTCTTTTTCAGGTTGGAAGGATATAAAATGATTCTCTCCTTTTTTTCCCAGTGACTATCAAAATTCTTTGTCTAGAAGATATCTTGTTCCATCAAATTATAAATTTTTTATTTCTTCTTTACATTAAAAATAAGACTGGTCCACATAGGTAGAAACCAGAGTTTTCAGTGACATTTAGCCCCAGGATGCTTAGCTAACCCAGTTATGTACGTTAGACAATGGGATTATACTAGAGTAGAAAGATTACTGGTTGAAGATTGAACCTCCATCTTTTAAAATTTGCACCTGCTCTATTTCATTAACTGGCACAGATTCCAAGTTTGACAAGAAGGTGTTCTCTAATTGTTTCCAAAACCCCTTGCTTAGCAAACAGTATTTAAATAATGCCAAGAGATGTTTTCAACCTCCCAAAATATTTTTCTTTTCTTTTCTTTTATTTTTAAGATTTTGTTTATTTGTTTGACAGAGAGAGACACAGCAAGAGAAGGAACACAAACAGGGGAGGGGGAATGGGAGAGGGAGAAGCAAGCTTCCTGCCAAGCAGGGAGGCCAATATGGGGCTCGATCCCAGGACCTGGGATCATGATTAGAGAAGAAGGCAGACGCTTAACAACTGAGCCACCCAAGCGCCCTTCAAAATATTTTGCTTTTTGTTGACATGGTCACCACTTTTTAGCTTTATTTAAAAATAAAAGAGTTGGTTCTATTTTTGGTCACATTGACTACCTGCTAATATCATGACCACAGTTAGACACAATGACTGACACTTGATGATAGTTTAAAAATTAAACAACATCCCTGAAATGTCAATGAAGATAACACATTGGCTAAGCTTTTTTAACACAATTTAGAAGGATTTGACTTATTTAGGGTTATCAATTTTTTGCAAAGGTGATATCACACAGCAGATATCTTTATCATTTGATGACATTGGTGAACAACTTATTTTTAGGAGGACCTTGAAGAATTATTATCTCTAGTTTCAGCAAATGCTTAATTTACTGTTACAGACATAAACATACTTAAGGCAGGAATTTCAGTCTCAATATTATCTAAATTATCTCAAAAATTATCTAAAGTCAATGCACAGATTATTTTTTCCCAATGAATGTAATATAAAGACATATAAAATATAAAGAGAAAGACAAAAACTTTCAATAGACCATGAGAACAATCTGTGATTCAGGTCCTGTCTTAGCATAAGGAGTTTTAATTTAACTCGTCCTAATTTTGAGAAGAATTATTTGTTGCTATCTTGGAGTAATTAAGATTGGCATCCAAATCCTTTCCAGAATTCACCAGTTTCCTTTGTTTGTATGTTTACTTATTTATTTTAGACAAGTGTTAACTATCTTTCTTAACCAGAGCATTTTGTGTTTCTTTTGGATAGGCAGCGACTTATGGAGAGGAGTGTGCTTCATGAGTTATTGGTCTTGTGTGTTGTTGCAGAAGCAGAAAAAATAAAACAGTGATAGTAGCCAGGAGCCCAGGTGCAACAAACAATTTGATTCAACTCATTTGAACTTGTTTGTTATTGGCAGCAAGCATAAAAATAAGATCAGCTATTCACTAATGCACATCTTACCTAGATTCTCATTAGCTGGGAACTGGGTTAAGTAAACTAAGATGTATTAGTATTATGAATAACAATTCATCATTTAGATGATTTAATTTTATTTCTGCTCCCATGGGAGAATCTTCCAAGAATATTCCTGAATGAAAAGGGCTTAATATTATATAGAATATAACATATATATTAAAATAAACACAGACAAATGTAGCTCTAAATACACATAATTCTATTTATTTTTATAAGCATTTCTAAGATAAGTGGAAAGATGAAAGGATATCTTCTGAAAAGATAAACATCAGATTTAAAAATAGTGTTTACCTCTGGACAGAATACTTCTTTTGGACTGTGTGTGCATCAACAGAAATTTAAAATTAATGAACATTGTATGATTATTTTAAAAATAGGAATGCATTCATCATCCATAACAACAACAACAAAATAAGTGCTTTTATATTATCAAATACCTTCCAGCAAAAATACAGACTGATTTCCATGTAAGTTCACTAAGACATACTGTAATAAGCATTAAACATCACTTGGAATTGGCATATATTCTGAATGCAAGCTACTTGAAAACTGATTGTTTTCTTGCATAAAATATTATTTCTACAATCTTTTTTATCATCATTTTTAATTTAGAAGATTACTTACACCATATCAAATATTAACCTTTCTGTACCCTAATTATCATGAATACAGAATAATTATCATGAATACAGAATGCCTACTGGATTATTTATTTTTCCATAGGACACAATTAAACTGAACAAACACCAAATACCAAACAATGAAACTATACTCACTTTACTTAGTCTCTTAATCAGGGCTATTTAGACTATAAGTGCCCAAAGGCTAACTCAAAATAACTGTAAAGAAAAATATAAAGATATAATGGTGGTGTTTAAAAAAGAAAAGGTAAGGTCACACTGCAGGAACCAGAGAAGCTCTGAAAACTTCAAACACTAATATCTTGACCATACATCTTCAGAGTTCTCTCTCATCTAGCTATTCATCTCTCTTAGGCATTTTTCATTGGTAAAGGAGTTCAAAGGTAATCATCTCCCTTACTTTGCAATTCACCTCTTCGGCTTGGGGGACCAGTCACAATCACTTCTCCTTCAGATGCACATTAAAGAGATAATTCCCCGGGGAAGAACTCTCTAAGTGTGAGTCACATGCCCTTCAATACCCAATCAGTGAAGCAAGAGGGAACTGTGGTTTTCAGAGTTCGAGAGGCAGGAAACTAACTGCCGTACTCCCACTAAAATCTTGCCACTGGAATTTAGAAGAAACAGTTTCCTCTCAGAAATGAGTAGGAAAAAATAATGAGTAGGAAGTGAAAGTGAGGGAAGCTGTCTAGAGTTCTAATACAGGTTACTACAATGAGAATATCAGTAGGCATAGAATGCAAAGTGTGTTAATTGCTATTGCTAGCCAACTGATATTTTCCAGGTACATTGTTTTGCTTCCAATCTGGCAATCTGGTTTTGCTCTTGAATATTGCTTTTTTCTTTTTATATTTCTGCATTTGATATCTTTTCTTTTTCAGAAGCATATTTTTACTATTTTACCCAACCCCAATTCTACTTTTGCTTTCCCATTCAGAAGACTAACTTGACTTCAGAATCATTCATAATAATTCCAATATTACATTGAGTGTTACAGGTCAGATTGGAAAATTGGAACAAGAAATATTCAATGTTAAGTATATTAGTGAGTAATGTAAATTTTTTAAATGGAGTATTTTTAAAGTCTTAATACTATTGTCACATAGCTTGTAAATATTTTTTGTACCTTAAAATAATAGAAACACTGAACAACAATTAGTGGATTTTAGAACACATATCTTGGTCTACATATACTGGACTGCATTTTTTTGACCTGCACAATGGAGTAGGAAATATCAGGAGAAACTCTGTTCTTCAGTTCAATACTTGTCTGTCATTTTTCCCCCACTGACACAGTATATAACAACAAAAATAAAACAAGTATTTCTGTTTCAGAACTGCCTCACTGGGCTGCTACCAGAGCCGTGGATTAGAACACTGTACACCATACTCTCCTGCTAGTTTCATGATTTGACTCAGGTTGTTAGCAATGTGACAGCTCAATGCCTCCATTGCTTTTCAAATCTCTTATAACCTTCAACAAGAAATGAGTTAAATCCGTTCTGAGGTCATAGAATAGGGGTCAGTATATTTCTTTCTCCATAAGACACCTTATTTTTAACCTTCTTCACATATGGCCCTTATATTTTTGTTCTTAGTTGCTGGCTTCTTTTCTCCTCTGGGACTTACCCAATTATTCTTCTCACTTCTTTCTTCTGCTTTTATCTATTGCCAGTCCAAAGGGTCAATAAAATTGTTCAATTCTTCTATACCCTAAAAAAAAGTATCTTAACTTCTCTTCTTATTCAACTATCATACTTTTATTTTTAACTAAAAAGTATTCTCAAAAAATAAGTGTAGTTTTCAGATCCCAATTTCTTATTTTTCCATCCATTTATCAAAGTACTATATATAATTTTATTCTGTCCCCATAAATAGATCTTAAAAGGGAAATTAAAGACCTTCAAGTTGCCAAAATCAACAACAATCTATTCTTGGGCTTCATTCCTACAAAATTTGTACTGTTGAGCAGCATCTTCTTGAAACTCACTTCATCTTTAATTATGACAATACTATATTCTACTTCTCTTATCTCTCTCAGTTTCTCTTCCCCAATTTTCAAACATTTGTTACTTCACTGTTAGCCTTTAGGAGCTAGTATCTTTATTGATTTCTCTTTCTTTTCTTCACTTTAATTAAAAGCATTTACTCTACATGTCTTAGTCAGACTGTTCATAGTTATATCCCCCAGCTTTATGAGATATAACTGACATATAACATTGTATAAGTTTAATGTATACAACTTGATGACTTGATATACCATGATCACCTCATACACACTAATTATTGGATTCATTTTTTTGTTTATTTTTCCTTGCTCTCTTTCTTTCCAGTATCATCCATTCAGATAACTTTGACTTTCATCTGTATGACTACAACAGCAACATCTCTATTACTGATATTAGTACTTTCTCCAAAGTCTAACACCTTATTTCCAAATTCCTGTTGAACATGTTTATTAAGATCTTTCTCTCTGATACTGCAAACTTAGGAGGTTTCTGCATGAAATATTAGTGTTGCCTCCCTAACCTGCTGTGTCATATCCCGTCTCAGGAAATGTTCTTCTAAGTTACCAAGATAACCAAACTATTGATCTTAATGTCCTTCTTGACCACTGTCTTTTCCTTTATCCCCACATGTGATCTTTCTCAAGTTAGAATGTCTGTCTCCAGAGTGTCTCTGGACTTTTTATTCTATTCCAAGGAAACTGTCATACATCAGGTGTTTTGAGTGCTTTGTTATTTTCTAATTTCTTTCTAAGGGTTCTCTGACATCTATCATTTCTTGTTTACCAGCCATTCTCCCAAACTACTACTAGAATTTTCATCATTATAAAAAATCTTGTCATTTCACACTGTTCAAAAATCTTCCTGAATTTAGATAAAATGTTCTCCCATGAATCATTTAGAGTCCTCTCCTTCATGTGTCATATTATCTAAGTTTTCCCAAATGTGTATCTCTTCTTAACAGAATTATTGCCAAACGTTAAGACTTTGGAAAAATGTTGAGCCCTACCTGATGACTTTTCTAATGCTCCAGGTCAAAAAAGATTTCTGTCCACCTGAGTCTGTAGCTCAATTACAGTTCTTCCTAAAATGTATCGTAGAGTAAAACTTCTTAATGCACAAATTACAAGTATCAGTGCAGCTCTCGACCTGCTTGCTTTTCTTAAAATTGTGTTAGAATTAAGTATTATGCAACCTCTCTGCATGTCTGTATGGTTAACTAGTTAACGATACAACTGGCTCTCAGTTGGTATACAACTGGCCCTCAGTTGGTACCACTGACCCACAGAGATTTGATTATAAGACCAGTCCTGAGATTCAGATGATATTTAGATTACTTATTTTCATTCCTTCCTCTCTAGCCTAGGGAGTTTGCACAAAACTCAGGATGGCTTAGTTGGATGAACTTGATTCTCAGAAGCCAACGCTTTTCTACTCTTCTGGCTCCTGTTCAGCTTGTGTCTTCACCATATTGTGTACTGCCTCTGGTCAGCAGATGGAGATAATTCTATTTATCATAGACTTTTCTCATGGGGGAATTGTTTTTATGATCTCTTGAGAAAATCACTTTCTAAAGTGTCAGTTTTTACAGGATTGGCACTCTATCATGCGACTGTTTAAGAACAGTTTCTTATAGTTATCCTCAAATGTTGAAATAGCATTGTGGAAAGAACATCAAAATGGGATTCTGAAAACCTGAATTTCAATTTTGTCTTGTTTTGTTTTTAAGATTTTATTTATTTATTTATTTGAGAGAGAGGGTAAGAGAAGGAGAGCACAAGTAGTGAGGAAAGGCAGAGAGAGAGGGAGAAGCAGACTCCCCACTGAGCAGGGAGCTGGATGCGGGGCTCCATTCCAGGACCCTGAGGCCATGACTTAAGCCAAAGGCAGACATTTAACTGACTGAGCCACCCAAGTGCCCCCTGAGTTCCAGTTCTGATTCTTTTTATGAAAGTCATAATTTTTATTTATCTGTATTCTATAAAATAGATTTAAAAATTTCCATATATCTCCATGAACAGGTGTTGCCACTTTCAGTGTTAGTTTGTCCTCCCATTTGCTTGTTTGTAAAGGTAATGATAATTCCTACCTTAGAGAATTGTTTTGAAGATTGAGCAAGATAATGTTTTAAAGCACATATTACAGTTTCTGGTACATGTTCAGCACTCAACAAAATGTAGCCATATACTACTTGAAAAGTTTCAAGTGCTTCAATGAAAACTTGGCATAAAAAAGGGACTTTTAACCAGAAAATGTGGGTAGAATTTAAGGGGACCATGAACTTCAATGAGAAAAATGTATCTTTATTAGTAAGTTTCTGGTGGAAATTGAACATTTTCTTCTATTTTGAATAAAGACAACACACAACAGAACTGTGATCTCTATTACACTATCACCAGTAAAAACCACAAATATTGTCATATGTTACAGCTGTTGCAGATATTTTGAAACAGAATGTACACTAATTAGTACTTCAAATTACACTGCTTATTATACCTTCTGCTAGATCTCATTTTTAATGTCAATAAAGAGGCACATATATAACTACATTTCAAATTTCTATTTATAAAAATACGTTCATAATTAAATTTAGATATAATTGGTTTCCGTTAATATTCTAAGTGTTTTATTTTGTGCTTTCAAAAATGCTTTCTGGGAAAGAGTCCATTTGTTTCACCAGGCTGCCAAAGCAGTATGGCACAAAAATGGTCAAGAATTCCTGTCATAGTTGTTCAGTATGAGAATAGTAAAACTGAAAGTCATCTATGCAACTGTTCATATTCAAAGGAATATTTTTGAGTGTTGTAATGATTGTTATTGAAATGGAGCAACTCTTCAAAGCTCACCAATTTTGGCCAGACACACCGTACAGAAATGTCTTTCTAATTCCCCTTCTTCAATGGCTCCAGCTGCCTGTGGCATAAACACTTTAGACAGATACTCAGCCTTCTTAAGTTTGAAATTGGCTCTTAATTAAAATGGGAAGCAATTACAACTTCATTTGTGCTAAGAGAACTTAAAACTCTTGCCTCTGATATAAAATTGTGGGAAAAACCCAATCTTTTGGTGCCAATGAATAACACCAGAGATGGCTGTTACTTCAAATGTTTATTCACTTCCTTTACAATGCAGTTTTCTAGGTAGCAAATATAACTAAGAATATTATATATCTATATCTGTATCTGTATCCATATATAGATGCTATGGATATAGATAGAGAGACATGGGCTTTCAGTTTGCTCCAGGGAACATTGAGAGGTCTGTGAAATTTGTCCTAAGTAATTTTTTTTTTCCTTCAGTTTCTCTCTTCCCAGATTAAAAGAGCATTATTAATACCCAGAAACCACCAATGTGGTACTGTGCTCCCAAGTACATTTTAATGTGAATTTTCTGGATTTTGTAATTTAAATAAAAACAACAACAACAAAATATTTTGTAATAGTGACAATCCAGTGGAAGAAAAATCCAAGGACAAAAATAGTTTTATGCCCCACAAATTATGTACATTTGGTGGCTGCCTTTTAACCCTATGTTTTAGATATGCTTCTTATACACTGCATATAGGCATATGCATGAAAATACTTGTTCAACCACAAATCACCCAGCTTTTATTTTATTATGAATGTGTAGTAAATATTATTTATTTGTTAGGGAGCCTGTAAACTAGCAGATTCTAATCAGAGGGACAGAAATTTTATGATAAAAATCCTGGGGAAAGAAAGCAGAATAGATGCTTATTTAATGATACTCAGATATTTACTGGAACAACTTAGCACCCTTTAGGTAAATTTTATTTACATTAAATCAGATCTCATTAGAAAAGTTGCACAAGGTAAAATAATGGAGAACATTTGTTCAGATGAGAAGGGGAAAAAAAATCGAGTTCATCAGAAATTAAAAGTGAAATCTAACATTAATATAATGGAGAATTTATGTCAATAAATTTCTTAAGAAAATTCAATTGAAAACATTGTCTAAAAGATAGACTTTAAAATGTGTCTTTATGGGGTGCCTGGGTGGCTCAGTGGGTTAAAGCCTCTGCCTTCAGTTCAGGTCATCATCCCAGGGTCCTGGGATGGAGCCCCACATCGGGCTCTCTGCTCGGCAGGGAGTCTGCTTCCTCCTCTCTCTTTGCCTGCCTCTCTGCCTACTTGTGATTCTGTCTGTAGAATAAATAAACAAAATCTTTAAAAAAATAAATATAAAAAAAATAAAAATAAAATGTGTCTTACATATCTGCCCATTTTAAGTCATTATCTAAAATGTATTTAATAGTTTGTAAATACACAAACAAGAGAAATAAAAGCCTAAGTTGATCAGACTAAAAGGGTTCTTTCTCATTTTCAGTTTATTTCTACCATTATCAATAGCATTAGCCTCCCTGACCATGTTTGGGGCCAGAAGTCTGAGAAGAAAACATTTCGGGACGCCTGGGTGGCTCAGTTGGTTAAGAGGCTGCCTTCAGCTCAGGTCAGGATCCCAGCGTCCTGGGATGGAGTCCCGCATTGGGCTCCTTGCTCGGTGGGGAGCCTGCTTCCTCCTCTCTCTCTGCCTGCCACTGTCTGCCTGTGCTCACTCTTTCTGACAAATAAAGAAATAAAATCTTTTAAAAAAAGAAAAAAAAAAGAAGAAAACATTTCAATGTGTTATTTCCCAAAGAGATTATGGTGCCTTTAGGTACATTTATATTTACCATTTGCCTGTCTGTATTCTCTGTTTGCTGATCTTACCCCTGGAGTTTCTCAAAGCCCTATTCTAATTGGACATACCTAAGAGGTAATTCTAGACTAGATAATTCAATTGCAGGAATCTGGGTTGGGTGGGGGACTGTGGTGACTGAGAAATACTCTTGTTAGGTAATGTTTAATAATATTTCTGCAAAAGAGGCTGGTTTCAAAATCCTACCAAACTTTAATTTTTGGATTAATCCCGATAATATGTGATTGTGACACTATATCTGAAGCCATATTTTAGAAAGAGCCATTAACATAAAGCAGTAACAACAACAACAAAAAAATTTTCCATCAACTCTTAAGTTATTTCTTTAAGTAAATTTCATTATACTGCTCTAATAACGGTGCTCATCAGTTGCTCTTATGCTACCAAAGCTACTTGGCATAGCATTTAATATTTTTATGGTTCCTCTCCTTATAAATTTCCATAAAATCATAACATTTTTGATCAGTAAAAGGAAAACATGTTGGTAACTCAGTGATCACATTGAAAATATAGATTTTTTACATTACTTCAAAGAGAGAGTTTTGGTTCATAATTAGATGCAACCAGAATACAGACTGACTGAATCACTCTTAGCAAAAGCTGAAAATTTGTGCAAGCATGAATGTGCCACATGAATCTTTCCAGTTTGTGTTATTCTGCTATAGAATGGTACCCAATCCTTATTTTATCTTCATCTATCATAGTGTCTACCATCAGAACCTGATGCTATAATCTAACACAGTGAATTGGATGTGGTAGGCAATGAATAAAGAACTTATTGAATAAAGTTTTGAATAGGGCCTGATACCCAAAATGAATACTCTAAATTTGAGTTTTAATCAATATACTATCTCTCCTAATGATGATGTTTCTATTTTAAACATTATTTCTTTTTAGACACTTCATGCACTATAAAATAATTTTGATCAGTGCAAGAGGACCATAAAAGGTCTTAGTAGAATGGAGGCCTTTTGTAGCGTGCTTAGAAGCAGTAAGTTATAGTCCACAAAGTTTCAGTCTAGAATACAAATTCCTCATGTGACAATTTTCAAGAAGATGACTGTGCTTAAGATATTCAATCTCCATGAACCTGAGTTTATCTATAATATTCTAATGATACTGTCAAGGATTGTGTGAAGATTAAATAATAGTTTAAAAATATGTGCATGTGTCTGAAAGCCAGACTTAATAAATCCAAGTTTTCTTATCTTGAACTTATATCATATTACAGCCACCATCCCAACCAACATATTTGATCCTCCTCTCCCCATGCTTAATAGGAAAATTTAAAAAAAAACTACTATGATCTTATTTGCTATTTAAATTTTATAAGTGAACATTTGAAAATGATAGGTTCCTCCAAGTATTTTTATTCCTATTCCTCTGGCCATCATCATAGGCTTTTTTTTTTTTCCTAGTAGTATTTTTAAATCCTTCTTAGTTGGTCATGACACCATTAATCTCAGCCATAACTACTTTAAAATATGTTTAATGTGTATATATGCAAGATCATTACTGTTGAAATAAATTATATAAACACTGCAAATTATAGATTCTGGTCATGACTGAGGAAAGGGATCTGGGAGACTTATACTTTGTTTCTGAAAGATATTGAACCCTTTTCTAACTATAACCCAAAGGGTTGCACAGTAATTGTAATAATTAAATAGGGTATTGTAAGCCAATCAGACAACAGAAAATAAACTTTTAAAATATGCATTACACTAAAATAATAAGGACTAGAAAAGGAAGATGATCCCTACCTATGATATTTTCAATGATAATCAAATGAACTATCAAATGTTTACCAAATCCTGAAATACTTTTTTGAGTAGACATCTTACGAATTTTTGGGCTCTAGAGAGTAAGCAAAGGAGGTAGATTTGGGGGGAGAATTGAAACTTGGAAGAAGTGACTAGCATGGATTGAGATTTTTTACTATACTGGCTTTATCCTGAGAGCAGACTACAGTTTAGCACAGCCAAAGCAGTTAAAACCCAGACCAAAAACTTGCTGTTTTACTGACCCAGGGAACTGAAAGATAGATTCATCCACTCTATCTTTCTCCCAGGGCAACCACTGCACACAAAAGTGAATGAGATTATAAACTATGACCGAATTTCTGGTTGACTTTTGGACTGCACATACACAAATGAGACCCAAAACATCCCAGCAATGAAAACAAAGGATGTGGATTGAGATTTGAGCTGTTGTTCACTGTAAAACAGAGTTTTGAGTTTCATTTTAAATCAGTTGTTGCCTTGCTAAAATAAAACCTTACATTTTTCAGAGAAAGAAAGCAGAATACAGATTCACCACAGCATAGTCACATAATGTGAAAAATTTCCAAAATATAATCTAAGAATACTTGTCATGCAAAACAAAACAAAACAAACCCAAACCTAGAAAAAGTACCCCATTCTCAAAGGTAAAGCCAATCAATGAAGGTGCTTCAACATAACCCAAATCTTGCACTTATCAGACAAGTCCTTTAAAGTAGCTATTACAGCTATACTCAACTAGACAGGAATTTATGCTAATGAATAAAGTAATAGAAAACAGCAGAGAAATAGACACTATAAATGCTGCAAATGAAAATTCTAAAACTAAAGCATATAACATCTTAAACAAACAAACAAACAAAACACATGCTAGGATAGGCATAATACCAGTCAATGAACTTGAAGATAAAGCATAGGGATTATCCAATCTGAAAACCATAAAGATTCAAATATGTCCCTATATCTATAATTATTACTATGTTATATACTTATTATAATATATTGAATTATATGTTATATTACTATGCATATATTAGAAAAAGAAATTTAGAGAGTACCTCAGGGACTTGTGAAACAATGTAAAATAGTCTAAAATATGTGTAACTGGAATCCCGGGCTGGGGGGGGTGGATGAATGAGAATGTGGCAGAAATATTTGAAAAAATAATAGTCAAAACTTCTCACATTTGGTGAAAGCATAACTTTGCAGATTAAAGAAGGTCAGCACAGCCCAAAATAGATCAATATGAAGGAAAGAAAAAAAAACAAACAAACCTGGACTCATTACATTGCTGAAAATAAAAGATAAAAAATCTTGAAAGCATTTTTAGAAAATGCCTTAATTAAATACAAGAAAATAAAATTAGAAATACTAAAGATTTATTAAAACTATGTCATCTGGAAGAAAATGGGATGACCTTTTTAATGTGCCATAATAATTAAAAGAAAAAGGAAAACCTGTCAATACTGACTTTTATACATGTTTAAAATATCCTTCGATAATGAAGTCTAATGAAGACTTCTAATGAAGTCTGTGAAGTGCTACTTCAGAGAGCAGATAATAAAAATAAAAAAACCTATCATCCAAGAGAGATTCATTCAACTACACAGCCTGGAATTCAGAAGTAACAAGATGTTTAGTGGGAACCATGCAGTGTTGGTTGGAACAAAGATCAGCTGTTAAACTTCCATCTTCATTTGCATTTCTCTTACACATTCCATTTTAGATCATACTGGTTTCATGCACACATATTACCTCGTTTTAAAAATGTATGAAAAGGGACGCCTGGGTGGCTCAGTTGGTTAAAAATGTATGAAGAATGAGCTGTGTCTTACTTATCTTGGTGTTTCTATAGATCTTTGCACTTAGCAGTGTAAAAATAGCAGTTGAATAACTATCCTAATAAGTGAATACTATTGTGTTACAGTGAAATAGAACTATTTTCTAATATTTAAAGACATTCATGCACATGTGACTTTTTTTCTCTCCAATGTAAATATCCATTCAGATGAGAAGAAATGTTAAAATATTTTTAAGTAATCAATATTCTATAAAAAGATAGTTTTTGCATTTTCATTCAATCATAGGTAATTTATAAAATGAGTAACATGGAACAATGGAATAATAAAAAATTCAGGGATAAGTGTCTAAAAATTCTAACAAGTTTTATTCATTTCTTCAGTTATGCTCATTGGCTCATTGTTGTATGTAGGCATTTACTTCAGCTTTTCTTTTGTGAAATGGGAGAAGCCATAGCATGATGACTTAAGATCCTCAGTTTATAATTTCTTAACAGCACTACTTGCATAATTTTCTTTACATGTTTTTTTTTCATTTTCCTCATTTAGAAAAATAAGTGCAAAAATATCTATCTTGTAGGGACACTGTGAGTACTTAATGCAAAAAAATATATATAAAGCACTTAGAACCATGCTTAACAGGCTTAGAACAGAACAGACTTTATGAAATATTAACTGTACTAGTGGGAACAGGAGTAGTGATAGTAGTAGATTATATGATTATCCACTTTAGTGGTAGAATTACTGTAGAGTTCTTTCCCTTGAAGAAACAACAAGAATGCAGGTTTTGCTGGGGTTTCCTCTCATATATTTAAAGTATTCCCTTTAAAAAATTACAGGCTACATATATACAGGCTATGTATATGTGAGTGTTGGTCAAACACGAGCCTTTCTAAAAACATGTTTTTATTTTCTGTTTAATTGAATCTGTACTTTTTCCCTAAGCTTTTAAAAGGTAACAATAGAGTTCAGAGTATGTAAACAGCCTTCACTTTTAAAAAAATGAAAGACTGGCATTTTTGTATAGACAGAGTTTTTTTTTTCTCTTTAACTGTCAATTACCTTTGTATATTTGTAGAAAAATATAGTAGTGGATGTGTCAGATATACACATAAATTGTATACAGGCTTCATCATCATCCTAAAGAAAGAGTAGCCATCCCTCCTTTGTAGGTAGCTGCAGGGTTTGTGATGAAAAGATTTAAAGGAAGCAACATGCAATGCATGTATCTTAAAATTTTGTTTATGCTGACCTTGGGGTTGGAGATAATAAGAGAAACAGGCCATCATCTGTTTAAGAAAATTTTTCTCCTTTGAAGCAGATAGAAAGAAAGCCAAATAATGATGGTCTGATATCATGAATTAAAGATAATTTTGTATTAGTCAACACAATCCAGCCATCCATCCATTCTGTTTTATTAAACATCTCCCCTACATTAGATAAAATATTTGAGCCCCTACTAATTAAACCTTTCTGTCCTCTCTAAATAAGCCAGTGAGAATTGAGAATTGTACCATCATTCAAACACCTATGTGTGCATGCACACACACACACACACACACACGCACATGCTTTAGCTCTGAATCTCTGAATGCTGGGCAAAGGCCAGGGCCATTGCTGCTGACATTATATCCGTTTCATTAGGAAGCATCCTGAGACTTAATCTTAGTTCTCTGACCCTCACCAGTGCAGGAATATAATGACCAATGAAATGAAGGCATTGGGAGGGAGGAGTGAAGATGGTGGAGATGTAGCAGGCTGAGATGACATCAGTTAGCAGGAGAACAGCTACATACCATTCTGAACACCTACAAATCCAACAGGAGATTGAAGAGAAAAAGAGCAGCAATTCTAGAAACAGAAAATCGACCACTTTCTGAAAGGTAGGACCAGCAGAGAAGTGAATCCAAAGCGACAAGAAGATAGACTGTGGGTGGGAGGGGCCAGCTCCAGGCAAGCGGCGGAGCAAGGGAACACAAAATCAGAACTTTTAAAAGGCTGCTCCACTGAGGGACATAGCTCCAGAGGCTAAACAGGGGTGAAGTCCACGTGAGGACAGCGTGGTCTCAAGTCCCTTGGGGTCACAGAAGGATCGGAGGTATCTGAGTGTCACAGAACTCACAGGTATTAGAGCAGGGAAGCCAGCTACAGAGACAGAGCCAAGGAGTGAGCTCTCAACTTGGAGTTACCTTATCATGATCCGTGGCACAGGTCACTGCTCTGTGAGCAGGACCCCATAAGACCCCGGGAGACTCCCTTGGAAGAGTTCAGGGATCTGTGGGGTTCAGAGACTCCAGGTAGGGCTGTGTGCCAGAGACAGAGACACTTGGTCACAGGCTGGGTGAGCTTGGAGCACAGCCAGAGGCCTGGGAGATGGGAGTGATTGGGTGATTTTCTCCGAGGGTGCACTGAGGGGCCCCGAGCTCTTGGCTCCTCCAGACGGGGGATTGGGAGGCTGTCATTTTCATTCCCATCCTCTGGAACTCTATGGAAAGCCTTCAGGGAACAAAAGCTCCTGAAAGCAAACCCCAGTGGATTTCCACGTTCCCCGTGGATGGCCATGGGTAACGGTGGTACAATTCCGCCTCGGGCAAAGACACTTGAGAATTATTACAACAGGGCCCTTCCCAAGAAGATCAGCAAGAAATCCGGCCACAACCAAGTTCACTTACCAAGGAGAACAGTGGAATTCCAGAGGAGGAGAAAGCAAAACATGGAATTCATGGCTTTCTCCCCATGCATCTTTAGTCTTGCAAAGGTAATTAATTTTTTTAATTTTATTTTTTTCTTCTGCTAATTTTTATTAACTTTTACCCTTTCCTCTTTTAACGTTTTTTAACTTGTTTATCTTAACAATACCTTTCAAAAAAAAACTTTTTGAACCATCATTATTATAGTCATGTTTTATCCCTCATTGTATTTAATTTTATTTTTTGTATACACATAGGGGTTTTTTATCTAAAAAATTTTGGGATACAATTTCTTCTAATAGATCTAAATGAACCTTAAATCTAGCACAGGGCTTTGTTCTAGTCTCCAGCCTGAGCAAATTCTCTCCACTTTCTTTTTCTTTATTCTCCCAACCAACTTATCTTATCAACTCCTTTTTTAGAAATTAAAAAAAAAATTTGTTTATCAACTTTATAGTCATATTCCATCCCTTCATCATATGTACCCTTATATATGTTTTTCATTCTTTAAAATTTTGGGAGGTAGTTTCTTCTAAGAGACCAAAATACTCCCAAAGATAAGTGGGTGAACTTGTTCTATTCACCAGTCTAATATATATTTTTTCTTTTTTATATTTTTTCTTTATTTTTTTCTCTTTTTAATTTTTTTTCTGAACTTTATTTTGCCCCCTTTCTTCCCCTCATGATTTGGAGTCTCATCTGATTTGGTTAAAGCACAATTTACTGGGGTCTTTGCCACCCTTTTAGTATTTTATTTGCTCCTTCATATATTCTTATCTGGATAAAATGACAAGGCAGAAAAACTCACCACAAAAAAAGAACAAGAGGCAGTACCAAAGGCCAGGGACCTAATCAATACAGACATTGGTAATATGTCAGATCTAGAGTTCAGAATCATGATTCTCAAGGTGCTAGCCAGGCTCGAAAAAGGCATGAAAGATATTAGAGAAACCCTGTCTGGAGAAATAAAAGCCTTTTCTGGAGAAATAAAAGAACTAAAATTAACCAAGTTGCAATAAAAAAAAAAAACTATTAATGAGGTGCAATAAAAAATGGAGGCTCTTACTGCTAGGATAAATGAGGCAGAAGAAAGAATTAGTAATATAGAAGACCAAATGACAGAGAATAAAGAAGCTGAGCAAAAGAGAGACAACTACTGGACCACGAGGGGAGAATTTGAGAGATAAGTGATACTATAAGATGAAACAACATTAGAATAATTGGAATTCCAGAAGAAGAAGAAAGAGAGAGGGGAGCACAAGGTATTTTGGAAAGAATTATTGTGGAGAATTTCCCTAATATGGCAAAGGGAACAAGCACCAAAATCTAGGAGGCACAGAGAGTCCACCTCAAAATCAATAAGTATAGGCCCACACTCCATCATCTAATAGTAAAATTTACAAGTCTTAGTGACGAAGAGAAAGTCCTGAAAGCAGCCCAGGACAAGAAGTCTGTAACATACAATGGTAAAAATACTAGATTGGCAACAGACTTATCCTCAGAGACCTGGCAGGCCAGAAAGAACTGGCATGATATATTCTGAGCACTAAACGAGAAAAACATGCAGCCAAGAATACTATATCCAGCTAGGCTATCATTGCAAATAGAAAGAGAAATAAAAAGTTTCCAGGACAAACAAAAACTAAAAGAACTTGTAAACACTAAAACAGCTCTACAGGAAATATTGAAAGGGGTCCTCTAAGCAAAGAGAGAGCCTAAAAGTAGTAGATCAGAAAGGAACAGAGACAATATACAGTAACAGTCACCTTACAGGCAATACAATGACACTAAATTCATATCTCTCAATAGTTACCCTGAATGTAAATGGGCTGGGTGCCCTAATCAAAAGACACAGGGTTTCAGAATGGATAAAAAACCAAAACCCATCAATATGCTGCCTACAAGAAACTCATTTTAGACACAAAGACACCTCCAGCTTTAAAGTGAGGGGGTGGAAAATAATTTATCATGCTAATGGACATCAAAAGAAAGCTTGGGTGGCAATCCTTATATCAGATCAATTAGATTTTAAGCCAAAGACTATAATAAGAGATGAGGAAGGACACTATATTATACTCAAGGGGTCTATCCAAAAAGAAGATCTAACAATTTTAATTATCTATGCCACTAAGATGGGAGCAGCCAACTACATAAACCAATTAGTAACAAAATCAAAGAAAAACATTGACAATAATACAATAATACTAGGGGCTTTAACACTCCCCTCACTGAAATGGACAGATCATCCAAGCAAAAGATCAACAAGGAAATAAAGGTCTTAAATGACACACTGGACCAGGTGGACATCAGAGATATATTCATGACCTTCCATCCCAAAGCAACAGAATACACCTTCTTCTCTAGTGCACATGGAACATTCTCCAGAATAGATCACATCCTGGGTCATAAATCAGGCCTTAAGTGGTATCAAAAGATTGGGATCATTCCTGCATATTTTCAGACCACAATGCCCTAAAGGTAGAACTCAATCACAAGAAGAAATTTGGAAAAACGCAAATACATGGAGACTAAACAGCATCCTTCTAAAGAATGAATAGGTCAACCAGGAAATTAAAGAAGAATTGAAAGAATTCATGAAAACAAATAATAAAGAAAACACAGTGGTTCAAAATCTGTGGGACACAGTAAAGGCAGTCCTGAGGGGGAAATATATAGTTGTACAAGCCTTTCTCAAGAAACAAGAAAGATCTCAAATACACAACCTAACCCTACACTTAAAGGAGCTGGAGAAAGAACCAGGAAAGCCTAAGCCCAGCAGGAGAAGAGAAAACATAAAGATCAGAGCAGGAATCAATGAAATAGAGACAAAAAAAAACACAATAGAACAAATCAATGAAACTAGGACCTGGTTCTTAGAAAGAATTAATAAGATTGATAAACCCCTGGCCAAACTTATCAAAAAGAAAAGAGAAAGGACCCAAGTAAATAAAATCATGAATGAAAGTGGAGCGATCACAACCAACACCAAAGAAATACAAACAATTATAAGAACATACTATGAGCAACTCTACACCAACAAATTCAACAATCTGGAAGAAATGGATACATTCCTAGAGACATAAAAACTACCACAATTGGACCAGGAAGAAAATGAAAACCTGAACAGATCCATAACCAGTAAGGAGATTGAAACAGTCATCAAAAATCTCCAAACAAACAAGAGCCCACGGCCTGAAGGCTTCCCAGGGGAATTCTACCAAAAATTTAAAGAATTAATTCCTATTCTCCTGAAACTGTTCCAAGAAATAGAAATGGAAGGAAAACTTCCAAACTCATTTTATGAGGCCAGCATCACCTTGATCCCAAAACCGGAAAAGATCCCATCAAGAAAGAGAATTACAGACCAATATCCTTGATGAACACAGATGTGAAAATTCTCACCAAAATACTAGCCAATAGGATCCAACAGCACATTAAAAGGATTATTCACCATGACCAAGTGGGATTTATTCCAGGGCAACAGGGTTGGTTCAACATCTGCAAATCAATCAATGTGATACAATACATTAATAAAAGAAAGAACAAGAGCCATATGATACTCTCAATAGATGCTGAAAAAGCATTTGACAAAGTACAGCATCCTTTCCTGATCAAAACTCTGCTAAGTGTAGGGATAGAGAGTACATACCTCAATATCATCAAAGCCATCTATGAAAAACCCACCGCAAAGATCATTCTCAATGGAGAAAAACTGAGCTTTTCTGCTAAGGTGAGCAACACGCCAGGGATGTCCATTATCACCACTGCTATTCAACATAGTACTAGAAGACCTAGCCTCAGCAATCAGACAACAAAAAGAAGTTAAAGGCATCCAAACTGGCAAAGAAAAAGTCAAATGATCACTCTTTGCAAATGATATGGTACTATATGTGAAAAACCCAAAAGACTCCACTCCAAAACTGACAGAACTTGTACAGGAATTCAGTAAAGTGTCCAGATATAAATTTAATACACAGAAATCAGTTGCATTTCTATATACCAACAAGACAGAAGAAAGAGAAATTAAGGAGTCAATCCCATTTACAATTGCACCTAAAACCATAAGACACCTAGGAATAAACCTAAGCAAAGAGGCAAAGAATCTCTACTCAGAAAATGATAAAGTACTCATGAAAGAAATTGAGAAAGACACAAAGAAATGGAAAAATGTTCCATGCTCATGGATTGGAAGAACAAATATTGTGAAAATGTCTATGCTGCCTAAAGCAATCTACACATTTAATGCAATCCCTATCAAAATCCCATCCATTTTTTTTCAAAGAAATGGAACAAATAATCCTAAGATTTATGTGGAACCAGAAAAGACCTTGAATAGCGAGAGGAATATAGAAAAAGAAAGCCAAATTTGGTGGCATCACAATTCCAGTCTTCAAGCTCTATTACAAAGCTGTTATCATCAAGACAGTATGGTACTGGCACAAAAACAGACACATAGATCAATGGAATAGAATAGAGAGCCCAGAAATAGATCCTCAACTCTATGGTCAACCAATCTTTGACAAAGCAGGAAATAATGTCCAATGGAATAAAGACAGTCTCTTCAACAAATGGTGTTGGGAAAATTGGACAGCCACATGCAGGAAAATGAAACTGGACCATTTCCTTACACCTTGCACAAAAATATACTCAAAATGGATGAAGGACCTCAATGTGAGAAAGGAATCTATCAAAATTCTTGAGGAGAACACAGGAAGCAACCTCTTCTACCTCAGCCGCAGCAACTTCTTCCTAAGAACATTGCCAAAGGCAAGGGAAGCAAGGGCAAAAATGAACTATTGGGACTTCCTCAAGATCAAAAGCTTTTGCACAGTAAAGGAAACAGTTAACAAAAACCAAAGACAATTGACAGAGTGGGAGAAGATATTTGCAAATGACATATCAGATAAAGGGCTAGTATCCAAATTCTATAAAGAACTTACCAAACTCAACACCCAAAGAAGAAATAATCCAGTCAAGAAATGGGCAGAAGGGGGCGCCTGGGTGGCTCAGTGGGTTAAAGCCTCTGCCTTCGGCTCAGGTCATGATCTCAGGGTCCTGGGATCGAGCCCCACATCGGGCTCTCTGCTCAGCAGGGAGCCTGTTTCCCTTCCTCTCTCTCTCTCTGCCTGCCTCTGCCTACTTGTGATCTCTCTCTCTCTGCCAAATAAATAAATAAATAAATAAATATTAAAAAAAAAAAAAAGAAATGGGCAGAAGACATGAACAGACATTTCTGCAAAGGAGACATCCAGATGGCCAAGAGACACATGAAAAAGTGCTCCACATCACTTGGCATCAGGGAAGTACAAATAAAAACTACAGTGAGATACCACCTCACACCAGTCAGAATGGCTAAAATTAACAAGCCAGGAAATGACAGATGCTGGCGAGGATGTGGTGAAAGGGGAACCCTCCTACACTGTTGGTGGGAATGCAAGCTGGTGCAACCACTCTGGTAAACAGCATGGACGTTCCTCAAAAAGTTGAAAATAGAGCTACCCTATGACCCAACAATTGCACTACTGGGTATTTACCCTAAAGATACAAACATAGTGATCCGAAGGGTCACGTGTACCCAAATGTTTATAGCAGCAACATCCACAATAGCCAAACTATGGAAAGAACCTAGATGTCCATCAACAGATGAATGGATAAAGAAGAAGTGGTATATATATATATGTATATATACAATGGAATACTATGCAGCCATCAAAAGAAATGAAATCTTGCCATTTACGACAAAGTAGATGGAACTAGAGGGTATTGTGCATGGCAAAATAAGTCAATCAGAGAAAGACAACTATCATATGATCTCCCTGATATGAGGAAGTAGAGAAGCAACATGGGTGTTTGAGGGGTAGGAAAAGAATAAATGGAACAAGATGGGATCAGGAGGGAGATAAATCATAAGAGACTCTTAATCTTACAAAACAAACTCCCCAGGGTTGCTGGGGAGAGGGGGGTAGGGGGAGGGTGGTGCACATTGGGGAGGGTATGTGCTATGGTGAGTGCTGTGAAGTGTGTAAACCTGGTGATTCACAGACCTGTACCCCTGGGGCTAATAATACATTATATTTTAATTAAAAAAAAAAAAAAGAAAGAAATGAAGGCATTGCCCAGAAGAAGGTGTTGTCCACATGCCACTGTTAAGAGAAGGTAGAGCGAGCACTAGGGCCAAGGGTGAAGAAATGGCAGCAGAACAATGAAGGAAACAGGTATTTGTTACTATTTCCTCCACTTTTATCCACCCATTTAGTGAACTCTTACTTCTTTACGTTCCTGGTGTTAAAAATGGAAGGAGGCTGTAAATTTTAAAAGTAAATGTGCAGAAACAATTAAGTAAAACAAACATGTATCTGTGTATTTAAGAAAAACATTGTTTTCTTAAAGTGAATCATAATTTACTGTGAATGAAGATTAAATTGCCTATTGAGGTTATGTTCGTGTATGTCACCATCTGCAAATACCAATAAAGTAGCTGATGTTAACAAGTGGTATGTCAGGAGCACATACAATGAACACTATTAAAGTCAGAGCCATATATAAATAAATAGAGAAAAATCTAAATATGCATGCTCTGCTATCTGCTTCCTGCCCAATGCATGTTCATTTATGCACTCGCTCTTCCTCTCCTCTCCCAACCCTCACACCCTCCTCCTCATGAACACTTAAACTCGCCAACTTCATGGTCTCTTTTAATTTCTAGAATGCAGGTAACACATTCCTGCAAAGGGTCCTCAAACTCGTATCTTACTTCATTAGATTATATTCCCCTTCTTATCACTTTTCCAGCTTCTTCTCTCCAGTAAGGTCTCAATTTAGGTATTATTTCCTTAGCTTCCTTACCGGATCTTTCCAAAAAACCCCTTCTAAATCAGCTTCCCTTGCTGGTATTATACACGGTAGCACCTTGTATCTTTTTTCAAAGCACTTACCACAAATTGCCATTAATTCATTCAGTTTTCTGTTTGTTTATGCATTGTTTTTCTTCCTCATTAGGCTCATCTCCACAAGAAGGGCAACATGTATGCCTTATTCATTATAGTTCTTTTTCAAAAAGGGAATCAGTTTTAGTTTCTTGCCCACTGCACAGTCGTGTTAAGAACTTCGGGCCTATAATATTTCCTCGCTAGAAGGTTAAGAGTACTCACAGTCTGTGCTGGGCTTGCCTATGAGAAAACACTGTTCCTGTTTCAGGCTAGATATCCACTCATGCATTCTGCTTAAGATGTAGTATTGGTCCCACACAAGCCCATAGTATATTTCGGATCCCAAGGAGATGGCACTGAAATAATTCCATTGCACATAAAGTGGTTTGCTTTGAATTACATAATCTACATTGTCTACTGCGGAATGGAGCCAGTTAGGCCACAGGGGGACTTAGGCATTGTGAGGAACTGGATCTTGTATACACTCCTCCCTTGCTTCAAGTAATGGCTATGTAATTTGACCCAGGTGTATATGTTTTTTGTTATCATTGACCTTGAATCTTGCTCTGGTCTATTCACTGGGTGAATCTTAGCTAGAGTCTGGCCACCTGGTGGAAATATTCTTACTGGTTTTCACATTACTAAACACAGAAAATGCTCAATAAATATTTATTTAATTAATAAAGTGAGAATAATGGAAATCTTGTTATCAATCCTGCTTAAATATAGTAACCAGGAGGCTCCTGGATGGCTCATTTAGTTAAATGTCCAGGTCTTGGTTTTGGCACAGGTCATGATCTCATGGGTTGTGAAATTATTAGGGTCCTTGCTCAGCAGGAAGTGTGCTTGAGGATTCTCTCCCTCTGCCCTTCCACCCCCCACACACACACTCTCTCTCTCAAATAAATAAATCTTTAACAATATATATATAGTAACCAGTTCCATAGTTAGGAGGAATTGGGAGGAGATACAAAAGCTTCTCTATATAACATTTTTGGGGCTTACCCTAATGTTGAGTTAATGATTTAAAGCAAACTTTATATCATTAGTCACATAATGTGCTTTTTTTTTTTTTTTAAGATTTTATTTATTTATTTGTTAGAGAGAGATTGAGAGAGCGAGCACAGGCAGACAGAGTGGCAGGCAGAGGCAGAGGGAGAAGCAGGCTCCCTGCCAAGCAAGGAGCCCGATGTGGGACTCGATCCCAGGACGCTGGGATCATGACCTGAGCCGAAGGCAGCTGCTTAACCAACTGAGCCACCCAGGCGTCCCCACATAATGTGCTTTTAATCATATTTGTTCTATCAGGTAAAGAATGTGCCTTTCAATAATGTTTCTATAGCCAAGTTTATTTCTGTATGGACGTTTTTACAAGCTTATCTTCTCTATATTTGCATCATCACTACCATTGAGTCTTTATAGAAATGCCAAGGATAAATGACAGATCATAAAGTAGAAGATAAAAGAAATGAGAGTTATTAAGTCAGTGATCTCATGTTATGCCCAGAAAAGATGAAGACTTGATCTTTACCAAGCCCTGAAAACAGACGACAACTAGAATATGCTTTTGAGTTAGAACTGAGTACCCAAAAGGAATAAAAAAATAAAATGAAAGCAGGAAATAAGAATTAATTTTGACAACATTCTAAGAAAGATAAAAGCAGCACAAAAGTCAATGTAAAATTGGACCTTCCTATCTACCACTGAGTTGGGAGCAGATGCCTTTGTGGTGTTCATACCTCCTCACCCCATTCCCATGTGGACACTGCAGTAAATACTGTTTAGCTTAGCAGTCTATCATTTTCCCTGTTCACCTGTCCATTTAGAAAGGTAAGATTTTGCCCCTGGCTTGCTGGACTATTGCCCTACATAAAGGTAATTAGATTCTAACAGAACAGAAGCTAATTTGTGGGTTTAATATAGTGCTGCTTTTAGATAGTAATAAAATCCTTTTCTAAAACACTGAGTGCACATCAGCATTAACATATATCAAGCAGTTTCCAGTCTCACATCTGAAGGGTGTTTTTCATTATTTAAATCCTTAGAGATAGTACAATATCTATGACTACCTAATAATTCCCTGTTAGAAATTCAGATGGCACTACTTTACATTTGAGTTGGAATCCAGAGAGTTTTCAGGAATTAGAAAATGTGGACTAACCAGGTTTGTTTGGTCTGAGCCTTTCACTTTTTAGTCTTAACAGAAAGAAGACTACTAAATCATTGGATTTCCAGAATTTATATTGCCATATTTACTATTGACTTCATTTATCTAAAATTAAGTCACATTTTTCCATAGCAATTAAAAAAATATTTTTATACTATGAAATGATTCTTATCTAATATGCAGAAGTTATATTTCATTTGGCATATTTTTGATAATCTAACATAAAAAGGTGTGAATTCACGTCCCTAATAAAATACAAAAAAGATTGTAACATCCAAAATACCCACTTACTCCAGATTTGTGACTTTGTGATGCTTGAGGGCCAGGTCATTCATGGAGTTCTCTATCATGCAAAGAATATAGGTGAATAGTCGCCTGATGAGGATTATTTTATTTCATTGTATTTTTCTCTTTATGCTGCATGGTAAATATACCGAGATTGAACCATGTATTTTGAAATCATGATCAAGATCATTTGCATTCTTTTTGAAATGGCATAATTTTACAACCCATCCAGGAAAATTCAGATCTCAGATGGAGAGAACATTTGAAAAGGATAAGCCCACCTTATCCTTTTGGATATGGGCTGTAATCATAGAATATTAGTGTTGGAAACATAATAAATACAATGTAGTCTTACCATGCATCACATTTGGATCTAACACCTTTACCTCAAAATGCTGCATCATCCTATTCCATCTTTGAACATACTTTGTCATCTAACAAGTATTTATTTATTTACTTATTTATTTTTTGCTTTAACAACTTTATTGAGGTATACCTGAATGCAGTTAATATATTCAAAGTATACTTTTGGATAATCTTTGAAATAAATATACAAGTATTCATGAAACTATAATCACAGTCAACATAATGAACATATCCATCACCTATTCAAGTCTCTTGTACCACTTTTTGTGATCCCACCCTGTCCTCTTCCCCTGCCTAGTCTCTAGGCTTGGTTCACTCCCTATCCTTGGGAGAAAGCATTCTCTTTCAGCATGAAATAGCATGTCAGCTATGTGTTTTCATAAATATTCTTTATTGGGATAAGAAAATTTATTTTTATTCTAAGCTTCCTGTGAGGTATGTTTTTTAAATCAAGAATTGATATTACATTGAAATTTCTGTTAAACTGATACTGCATTCCAAAGCATATTTGGTCATGATGTAGTATCACTTTTATAAATTGTTAGATTTTATTTTCTAAAGTGCTGTTAAGAGCTTTGCATCTAGGGGCTCCTGGGTGGCTCAGTTGGTTATGTATCTGACTCTTGATTTCAGCTCAAGTCATGATCTCAGGGTTTTGAGATGGAGCCCAGAGTCAGGCTCCATGCTCAGCGGGGCATTGACTTGAGATTCTCTCCATCTTCCTCTGCTCCTCCCCCTGATGTCTTTCTAAAATGAATAAATAAATCCCTTTAAAAAAAAAAAAAGAATTTTGCGGGACACCTGGGTGGCTCAGTTCGTTAAGCAGCTGCCTTCGGCTCAGGTCATGATCCCAGTGTCCTGGGATCGAGTCCCACATCGGGCTCCTTGCTCGGCGGGGAGCCTGCTTCTCCCTCTGCCTCTGCCTGCCTCTCTGTCTGCCGGTGCTCGCTCGCTCGCTCCCTCTCTCTAACTAATAAATAAACAAAATCTTTAAAAAAAAAAAAAGAATTTTGCACCTATACCTATGAGAGGTATTGGTTTGTAGTTTTCTTATTTTTAATTATGTTTTTTGACCTTGACATCCAAGTAGTACTGATCTCATATAGTGAGTTGTAAAGTGTCCCCTCCTCTTTAATATTCTGAACAGTTTGTATTGAGTTGGTATTATTTCCTCCTAAATGTTGCCTAGATCTCACCAGTGAATCCATCTTATCGTGGAATTTGATTTCTTTATTGGTCCATGGATGAATAGTGGGTTATTTAGTTTCCAAAACTTGTTTTTTCTTCAAGAGACCTGTTGTTGATTTTTAATACATGTCTGTTGTGTTCAGGGAATATACTTTGTATAACTAAATATATTGAGACTTATAAAATGGCCCCCAAACATGGTTTATCTTGGTTAAGCTTCTGTGTCTACTTAAAAATAATGTGTATTCTATCATCATTGGATGAAATGTTTTTTGAATGTAAATTGGTCAAATTGCATGATAATATTATTCAGATATTCTTTATGCTTACTAATACTGTACTTGTTCTATCAATTATCAAGAGAGAAGTATTTAAATTTTTTATTGTAATGTTGGAGTGTCCACTTTTTTTAAAGTTCTGTTTTTATCTCATTTATTTTCAAGCTCTGTTACTAGGTACATAAATATTTAGGCTCTTTGTATTCTTAACAAATTGACCCTTTTATCATTATGAAATGAGCTTCTTTATTCCTATTAATATTTTTTGCCCTGGGGTGCCTGGGTGGCTCAGTGGGTTAAAGCCTCTGCCTTCGGCTCAGGTTATGATCCCAGGGTTCTGCGATCAAGTCCGGCATTGGGCTCTCTGCTCAGCAGGGAGCCTGCTTCCCTCTCTCTCTCTCTCTGCCTCCCTCTCTGCCTACTTGTGATCTCTGTCTGTCAAATAAATAAATAAAATATTTAAAAAAAAATTCTTTGCCCTAAAATGTATTTTCTCTGATATTTTATGGACACTCTTACTTTCTTTTGATTAGTGTCAGTATGGAATATCTTTTTCTGTCTTTTTCTTTTTAATATATTTATTTTTTTTATTTAAAGTGCATTTCTTGTAGTCAGCATAGAACTATGTTTATTTGTTGTTAATGAAATCTGAGAATGCTCCACCTTTTAGCTGGAATATTTGGGTGGTTTAATACATTTATAAATATAGTTGGGTTTAAGTCTATAATCTTGCATTTATTTTCTATTTGTCTCATTGGTTCATTTTTCACTTTTTCTTTGTTGTCTGTGTTTTTGGTGATATATTGAATATATTCTATGATCCTGTTTTATCTCTTCGGAAAGCTGATTTGCTACACATCTTTGTTATTTATGTAGTTGCTTTAGCATTTTTAAAAAAGATTTTATGTATTTGACAAAGAGAGAGATCACAAGTAGGCAGAGAGGCAGACAGAGAGAGGGGGAAGCAGGCTCCCTGCTGAGAAGAGAGCCTGATGCAGGGCTCCATCCCAGGACCCTGGGATCATGACGTGAGCTGAAGGCAGAGGCTTTAACCCACTGAGCCACCCAGGCGCCCCTGCTTTAGCATTTTTTTTCAAGATTTTATTTATTTATTTGACAGAGAGAGATCACAAGTAGGCAGAGAAGCAGGCAGGGTGGGGGCGGGGGAGTGGAAGCAGGCTCCTTGCTGAGCAGAGAGCCTGACATGGGGCTTAGTCCCAGGACTCTGAGGCCATGACCTGAGCCCGAAGGCAGAGGCTTAACCCACTGAGCCACCCAGGTGCCCCTGCTTTAGCGTTTTTAAGATGTGTCTTTAACTTACCATGGTCTACCTTCAAGTAGTAGTATACCAGTTCACCTGTAAGAACCATTTTTCCCTTCCACAAACCTTTGTTATTGCAGTGCGTTTTACTTTTACATGTGTTAAAAATTCCATGCTGTCTTTTCTTTTTTGTTGTTTTTATTTTTTAAACAGTATATCATCCAGTCTACTGTTTGTCAAACAGTATATCAAGGTGTTAAGCTAGAAAGCTGGAACAATCATAGAACTTTCCTCTTTTGTTTCCTGTGGCTTGAGGACTCCTTCATTGCCTGACATACATTTTCTTATAACACACTGGTTTATAGTTTCTGTAAACTCTTTGGTTTTTTCAAATAGGAGGGAAAATCTGGTCTCTGTTATCCCATCTAAGCCAGAAATGAAGAGTGGAGACAATTTTGATTCAGCCACAGATGTTTTAGAACCATTGTATTTCAGAATCATTATGTTTCTCTGTGTAACTTCCCCTATTGATTTTATCTCCTGATACTATAAAAAGACCTAATCTGTCTTCTACGAACTAGTCTTTTAGTTTAAAAAAAAAATGTATATATAGTAGGTCCAGCCTTTTGGATTTTCTAGATGTGTCACTTATATAATTGTTTAATGTAGTTTGAATGTGTTTAAGGGGATCATCTGCATTACAACCTAATTTATGAGACTGGATATTTTTCTAATCTTAAAGGTTTATGTTTTAACCACTATAAGTCTAATATTGTGCTGGGTTTTGTTTTGTTTTGTTTTTGATATACATTTGTTTAAACAATCTTCATAATTCTTCAGGTAATTATTCTGTCTTCTTTTTTAGGAATGTATTTTAGTGACTCGTGCAGTGAATAATCTAAATGCACATCACTAGGAGAAGGTTAAATAAATTATAGCTTAGCCATATAATAAAATAGTATGCAGCTATTGAAACTGATGGCAGATTTATTTTTATTGACAAGGGAAAATATTTATTACATTCAATCAAAAAAGCAAGTAGGAGAGCAGCATTTTTATGCAGATTAAAAGTAAACAGAATATTAGTTTGATTTAAGTCTTATTACCTAAGGGGAATAGATGAAAATATTTATAACAATTTTGAGATGCTGTATCTATTTGAGTAGTTCTGTACAAAGATGTGCTTGAGACATATTGGCTATACATCAAGTTTTATTTTATTGTTTAGTCTTCTGTTTGTTGTTTGATTGGCTTTTTTTTTGTCCATGTGTTTGTAGGCATGTATGTCTGTTTGGTGAGAGGTGTTCACAGTAAGCACACACTAATTATATAAAAAACAAACATTGAATCCATTTTCCTTATATAATTAAAAACAAAAAATTGAGTTTAATGGAAATGTATTTTAGATAAACACATTCAAACTTATAATTTAATGCATATTTCAATGTATTATTTTATTCAGTCTTAGTAATAATGACAAAAATAAATTTTAAGAACTATAAGAAATTTTGAATCTGAAGGAACTGTTCTTCCTACTTTTATCTCTTTAACTCACGCAAATTTTATCTTCAGTATTACAAACCTCAGAGGTTCAGATGGTACAGGTTAATTTTCAATAGCACAGCTGAATATTTTGGGGCTCATCCAAGCTGAGTCTCTGGAGACTCATTGAGCATTGGTGTGTGTTGACCCTGTAGCTCTATTTTCTTCCTTCTTCTCAGCAGTATTCAAAGCTAGACCCATGCAGGCAGAATACTAAATAAGAGCATCCAGCCAAGTTTTTAGGTTTTTATGTTACATTTTGTACACTTACTTTATGTTTTTAAGGATCTTTTATTATTGAAAAAGTTTATACAAAAGCAAGGAGTGAGTTTAAAAATAAACTTAGAAAATACAGAAAATTATGAAGAAATAATAGTTATCTATAAGCTTAATATCAGAGATGATTATTATAAATATTAGTTTCTGTATTTCTTAGATAGAAAAAATTAAACTAATTTTATTTTTGTTTATAACCTGCTTTGCTTATTTCTTATTTTGTGATATATTTAACTATGCCACTAAGTAAGTTTCAAAAAAAGTTTTTAGGGACTGCTAGTATATCACGTAATTAATTTATTTTCTCTTATTAAGAAATTAAGTTGTCATTATTATTAAAATAACATTTTGAAAAATAATTGGTATGTGAACATTTGATGAGTTTTTTGATTATTTTTAAGATTGGATATTTAGTACTGGGATTTCTGGGCCAAATTGTTAGAGTATTTTACAGGCTCTTATAAAATTACAATAACAATGTACATGTCCTGGAAAGTACTTCTGCTTTACAGTGAATGTATTAATCTTACAAAATGCCCAGAAAATTCTCTGGATTGGTTGTATGCGTATGTTTGTGGGGGACTGTGACTTTTTCCCATCTTTTCCCTTACCAGAATCTTCGATACACAAAGAATATAATCAGTTTACCAAATCCAGAGCTTATCAAATACAATCTTGATAAACAAAAAAATTCCAAAAATCATTTTGACCAAATATGATTGCCTTATATTGTGGTAGTACAGCTTATGTCTAACATCCCCAGCAAGTAGTAATCAATGAAGTCTAACTGTAATTGATTACACATTCTCAAGATACTAAATGTGTTTTTTTTAACTTTATTTAAGTTTTATTTAAACATATAATGTAACCCCACCACCCTCTCCCAACCCCTCTTCCCCCCACCCCCCTCAGTTTATGACATTAAGAGTCTCTATTGGTTTGTCTTCCTCCCGATCCCATCTTCTTTCATTTTTACTTTTCCTACCACCTTAACTCCCACCCCCGTTGCATCTCCACTTCCTCATATCAGGGAGATCATGTGGTAGTTGTCTTTCTCCAGTTGACTTATTTCGCTAAGCATAATACGCTCTAGTTCCATCCATGTCGTCGCAAATGGTAAGATTTCATTTCTTTTGATGGCTGCATAGTATTCCATCGTATATATATACCACATCTTCTTTATCCATTCATCTGTTGATGGACATCTAGGTTCTTTCCATAACTTGGCTATTGTGGACATTGCTGCTATAAACATTCGGGTACACATGCCCCTTTGGATCACTACGTTTGTATCTTTAGGGTAAATACCCAGTAGTGCAATTGCTGGGTCATAAGGTAGCTCTATTTTCAATTTTTTGAGGAACCTCCATGCTGTTTTCCAGAGTGGTTGCACCAGCTTGCATTCCCACCAACAGTGTAGGAGGGTTCCCCTTTCTCCACATCCTCGCCAGCATCTGTCATTTCCTGACTTGTTCATTTTAGCCATTCTGACTGTTGTGAGGTGGTATCTCATTGTGGTTTTGATTTGAATTTCCCTGATGCCCAGTGATGTGGAGCACTTTTTCATGTGTCTGTTGGCCATCTGGATGTCTTCTTTGCAGAAATGTCTGTTCATGTCCTCTGCCCATTTCTTGATTGGATTATTTGTTCTTTGGGTGTTGAGTTTGCTAAGCTCTTTGTCAACTCTATGGTCAACTAATCTTCGACAAAGCAGAAAAGAACATCCAATGGAAAAAAGATAGCCTCTTCAACAAATGGTGTTGGGAAAATTGGACAGCCACATGCAGAAAAATGAAATTGGACCATTTCCTTACACCACACACGAAAATAGACTCAAAATGGATGAAGGACCTCAACGTGAGAAAGGAATCCATCAAAATCCTTGAGGAGAACACAGGCAGCAACCTCTTCGACCTCAGCTGCAGCAACTTCTTCCTAGGAACAACGCCAAAGGCAAGGGAAGCAAGGGCAAAAATGAACTATTGGGACTTCATCAAGATCAAAAGCTTTTGCACAGCAAAGGAAACAGTCAACAAAACCAAAAGACAACTGACAGAGTGGGAAAAGGTATGGGCAAATGACATATCAGATAAAGGGCTAGTATCTAAAATCTACTAAATGTGTTTTAAGCTAAGAACTGGAAAGTCTGTGTACTGCCACAGTGTCCACTGTTACTTGGACATTATCTTCTAAGTGAACCCATCCATTTTATTTTCATTTATGATGTTTATTCCAATTATCAGATTATACTATTTAAGAATCAATTTGGCATTTCTTAATCTTCTTTTGGGGAAAGAAATCCAAGCTTTGAAAATATATTTGCATTTTATGTATTTTTTGGAAGAAGAGCATTTTTGTCTCCTTTTGGCCATGAAGGAATGGGAAAAAAAAAAAATATATATATATATTTACATATGTATTCCTTTTTTTTTTTTTTTTTTTAGTTTAACAGAGAGATCACAAGTAGGCAGAGAGACAGGCAGAGGGAGAGGGAGAAGCAGGCTCCCCACCAAACAGAGAGCCCGATGTGGGGCTTGATCCCAGGACCCTGAGGCAGAGGCTTTAACCCACTGAGTCACCCAGGTGCCATTCTACTCCATCTTTTATAACCATAAAAAAATCATCAAGAAAGGAGCTATAAATCACCTTTGGATTCTTAATGGTGATGATAAATTTGTATTCTATTCTTTCCATACCAATTTGTTAAAGGTTTTTTTTTTTTTTAATATTTATTCATTTGACAGAAAGATCACAAGTAGGCAGAGAGGCAGGCAGAGACAGAGAGAGGGGGAAGCAGGCTCCCTGCTGAGCAGAGAGCCCCGATGTGGGGCTGGATCCCAGGACCTTGGGATCATGACCCGAGCTGAAGGCAGAGGCTTTAACTGAGCCACCCTGGTGCCCCTGTTAAAGATATTTATAGAGAATCATTCTCAGCTGTCTAAGAAATATAAATCTCTTTATTCTTCCATATATGAACTCAGTTTCTATTTAAGCATTGTTCTGTAGAGTGATGACTGTTGATCAAGTTAAGATTCCTCTCTTTTATTTTTCAAGTGATTGGCTCTAATCTTCTGGGCTAATGTGATTTTGAACAATCAATGGAGAGAGGAGGAAGGGCAATGATATTTGGTGTTAAGTGTTATCAGCTATCAGTGATGGAGATAGTTGGGTGATAGCTTCATTTCCATTTGGTCCAATTATTAATCTAGAGTAGCCACTCTTTCCTCTTGACCACAAGAACTCAGATTCTTTGGGCTCTTTGTCATATCAGTGCCAAGCTAGATAACAATAGCTAGAACCATATTGCAGGTCTGCCCATAGTCTTTCTAGCTACACATCCATACCACTTACACATTCTATCTGCTCTTCTTCATAGGGGGAACTTAAAGTCTTGTCACTTCCTTGGGCTTGACTGGAAAATGGAGTATAAACTCCTTCTGCCCCCCGACTACCTAATTCTTCCAGGCATTCTCTTGCTTTCTCACTTCTAGGCTCAGTCAGAGAGGGAATGCCAGGAAGCAGGAACTCACCAAGTCCTCTTTATTTCCTAATTTGATTCTTTTTCCCTCCTCTATAGTTTAGGCAAAACTTACGAGTTTCTAGGGCAGGGAAAAACAGCTCTGACTTATTTTTCAAACTGTTTGTCTTACGCTCAATCCAGTTTTAGAGACTCAAAAATAAATAATTGGACTTTTTTTTTTTATCTTTGCATTTTTCCTTTGTCATCTCTTCATCTGGAGAATCCTGGCTGCTGCCTGAATGTTGGGGGAGAAATGGCAAGAGAATTGTTCATAAAAATCCTGAATAGAGGGGCACCTGGGTGACTCAGTCAGTTAAGCACTATCTGCCTTCAGCTAGGGTCATGATCCCAGGGTCCTGGGATCAAGCCTGCATGGGGAGGAGGAGGTCCCTGCTCAGCAGGGGAGTCTGCTTTTCCTTTTCCCTCTCCCCCTCCCCCACCACTCTCTTTCAAATAAATAAATAAAATCTTTTTTAAAAAATCCTGTATAGAAAATAATCACATGCAATAAAAAATGAAAGTTTTATCACACTTCATCTTTTTTGACATCTTTTGTATCTTTATTCGATTGATTTAATCATCACCATAAAGCATTTGAGTAACTTTTTAGTTACCTCATCTTTGAAAATGAGATAATCACAGAAACTAAGTGACAAGATTTTGAAATTTAAATGAGATTGTGCTTGTAAATAGAATTTGAAGCACATAATAATTATTAATATTAGGTACAATTGTTGGCTAATATTTTGAAATAAACCATGCTATCTCCTACCTCTGTTCCTTACCCCATAATTCACATAATTTGGTCTTTTTGATAACTTCAGAGGCTCAACAATGGTAGTTGGATGAATTAATGTATGAATGAATAAATGAATGAGTGGACGGGGTTATCATTATCCTTTTTTAGTATTAATATTAGCATTGAGCTTTACTAATTCAATATTTAGAACTTTTGATCTCTTTTTTAAATATTTAAAGCTTTCTTATGCTTATTATTATTTACTCACAAATCTGCCATTGGCATGGAAAAATTGTATTTGAGTCAATGTTGCCTTTGGTAAAACTCATTTATATCTTTTTCTGAAGGACAATTAATGAGGAATAGGGAAATATCACCTGCAGAAAACTGTTTCAAAAGACTTTACGCAGAACTTTCAAATCTGATTCTCAGGCAATATTTCAAAGTTAACACACTAAACTACTCATTGCAATACTGGAGATTTGACTTCTGTAACTCTTCAAATGATTCAACAACTGATATTTGACCCAGATATCATAGAGTATGATTTGTCTTTATAAAAACTGTAAGAATATTTACTTATGAAAAAAAAGTGAATCATTAAGTTATTACATTCATTTAACTTTTAATGAAGAACTTGTTGTGACATTTAGCTTATTTTAGTATACTTACTTATCTTTCTATATCTGGCTATTCAAACAAAATGCTTTAATCAACTTCAAGATAACATATGAAAATAAATGTAGCACATGGTTGATAATATCAAGTAAAACATAGACATAGGAAAGGCAAACTTTGGTGGAAGAAACACTAGATTAAGTACTGATTTTGCTACCAAACTGCTGTTAAAATGTTTGAGTCATTTCACTGACTGAACCTCTGTTTCTGTATACCTAAAATGACTTTCAAGTCAGTATAATCTTAAGCTGCAACTAATAGAAAAGGTCACTGAAATTAGATTAAACAACATAGGAAGTTTAGTTCACATACCTGTAAATTTCTGGCTTAGTGTAGCTTCATGTAAAGCTTTTAAATAGTTCCACAGTGACATGAAACAATGGTTTCCTCACATTTTTCATGGAAGTATGGATGATAATTCCTTCAGCTCTGTAGAAGTAGTTTTATCTTCTGATTGGGTGTGGTCATAGATCATAGATTCATAATGGCAAAGCAATTTGGGGCACTCATTCTTTTGCACTACATTGTTTAGAATGGAGGGTTTTTCCTTGTGTTCTAGACAACTTCTTTAGAATCAGACAAATGTGTTTGATTGCACCTGTGGTGAATTAAAGATGCTCATAGATACATTGTGACATTGCTTCCATTACAAAATGACAACTGTGTCCTATCCTTTTGAATCCCAAGTGGAAGTTCTGGGACTCCTTTGACCAATAGAATCACACTAGTGTTAGAGCCAATCTCTGGGCCCAGGCATAAAAATATAGGCAATTTCTACTTCTTACCACTTGGAACATTCACTCTTAGACCAAGATGCCAGCTTTGAGTAAGCCAGATTAGCAAAAGGCCCTTATGGCGAAGATCTGAGGGCAGCTAACATCCTTAACTAATCTACCAGCCACACCCTAGCAATTTTGCCAACCAGTTGGGTGAACCATCTTGGAAATGAATCTTTCAGCCCTGTTAGATATGTCATAGCTGATACTTTGTGAAATAAGGAAAGCTATCTCTTATAAACTTTACCTAAACTGCAAATCCATGAGTAGAATAAATAAAGGATTGGTATTGCTCTAAACCCTTAGGTTTTCAGGTAGCTTGTTTTACAGCAACACTTTCCAAAATACCACGGAATCAATGGCACAGCCTTCTGTACTTTTTTTTTTCCTAATTTCATGTGCTTCTTCCTGATGTACTATATAGTAACCTCCCTGAGTGTTGTTGGAATGCCCGTTTTAATTGTCAGCTTCAATGTTTATTGATACAATGTTTGGTAACAGTAGCTTGTTTTATTTTCAGTGAAATAAACCAAGAGAGTAATTTTTATTTTCACTATGTTTGCTTCAAAATGACATTGTACTCTGTCAGGTCATCTTGAATCTATTATTCAAATGTGTGGAATAAAACATATTGAGAATTGCATAAATGTTTATCAACATAAAACTTAAACTTTAACAACATGTAATCTGGGCTGCCTTTAGGGTATGCAGGACCCTGGACGAAACATTCTTTGGCTTTCTTTTCTATATAAATGATTTGAACCACTTAATTAACTTTTTCAACACCAGACTGGTGGCCTAGTCTCACACGGTTCTGTGAAAGATACTGTTCTACAAAGAGGTCCTGGCTACAGTGCTCTGAGGCAACCCATAAGCATGAATCATGAAGCTGCTAGGAATATCTGGCCAATTTTAACACATGAAAGGAAGTGTTGAAGAGCTCTTCAGGGTCCACACTGACCCCAACCCAAATTTGGTGCATGCTATCCAGATGGCACCATCAGCTTGACACGGTTCCAGACACCAGAAATAATATCAAGGAAACTATTTCAAAACATGTTGCCCCAGAAACATAGGATCTAAGGCAGAGGCCCTGCCTGCCTGGGTCCAAGAGCAGAACTGCCTATAATCCATACTGCATGTAGTCTTACTTTTAGAGACTATATGGAAGTATGGTATTATTATATTCTTTTTGTTTATGTAGTTATTGTGCTATCAAAATCACTGAAGAATCAACAGGTATTTGGTAGTGTTATTTCATGTGAATCCTGGTTGATTTTATCTATTACCAGCTTATTTTTTATCTTCTTTTTTTATGAACATATAATGTATTATTTGCTACAGGGGTACAGGTCTGTGAATCATCAGGCTTACGCATTTCACAGCACTCACCATATCACATACCCTCCCCAATGGCCCTAACCCAGCCACCCTATCCCTACCCCCACTGCCCAGCAACCCTCAGTTTGTTTCATGAGATTAAGAGTCTCTTATGATTTGTCTCCCTCCCAATCGCATCCTGTTTCATTTTTTCCCTCCCTACCCTCCAGGACCCTCCCCCACCTCTCAAATTCCTCATATTAGAGAGATCATATGATAATTTTCTTTCTCTGATTGACTTATTTTGCTTAGCATAATAGCCTCTAATTCCATCCACGTCATTGCAAATGCCAGGATTTCATTTTTTTGATCGCTGCATAGTATTCTATTGTATATATATACCACATCTTCTTTATCCATTCACCTGTTGGTGGACATCTAGGTTCTTTCCATAGTTTGGCTATTGTGGACATTGCTGCTATATAAACATTCATTCCGGTACACATGCCCTTCAGATCACTACATTTGTATCTTTAGAGTAAATACCCAGTAGTGTGATTGCTGGGTCATAGGGTAGCTCTATGTTCAACTTTTTGAGGAACCTCCATGCTACTTTCCAGAGTGGCTGCACCAGCTTCCATTCCCACCTAAAGGGTAGGAGGGTTCTCCTTTCTCCCCATCCTTGCTAACATCAAAATGGCTAATTTTAGCCATTCTGACTGTTGTGAGGTGGTATCTCCTTGTGGTTTTTATTTGTATTTCCCTGATACCAAGTGATGTGGAGCACTTTTTCATGCGTCTGTTGGCCATCTGGATGTCTTCTTTGCAGAAATGTCTGTTCATGTCTTCTGCCCATTTCTTGATTGGATAATTTGTTTTTGGGTGTTGAGTTTGATAAGTTCTTTATAGATTTTGGATACTAGCCCTTTATCTGATATGTCATTTGCAAATATCTTTTCCCATTCTGTCAGTTGTCTTTTGGTTTTGTTGACTGTTTCCTTTGCTGTGCAAAAGCTTTTGATCTTGATGAAGTCCCAATAGTTCATTTTTGCCCTTGCTTCCCTTGCCTTTGGCAATGTTCTTAGGAAGAAGTTGCTGCGGCTGAGGTAGAAGAGGTTGCTTCCTGTGTTCTCCTCAAGAATTTTGATAGATTCCTTTCTCACATTGAGTCTTTCATCCACTTTGAGTCTATTTTTGTGTGTGGTATAAGGAAATGATCCAGTTTCATTTTTCTGCATTGTGGCTGTCCAATTTTCCCAACACCATTTTATCACCAACTTTTTAAAAGAAATTTGTTTAAGGAGAGAGGGGTGCCTGAGTGGCTGAGTCAGTTGAGTATCCAACTTGGTTTTGGCTCAGGGCATGATCTCAGGGTCATAGGATTGAGCCTTGCATTGGTCTTCACACTAAATGGGGAGTCTGCTTGAGATTCTCTCCCTCTGCCCTTCCCCCTACTCACATACGAGTGTGTGCATATGCACACACCCTGTCTTTCTCTTTCTCTCTCTCAAATAAATAAATCTTTTAAAAAATCTTGTTTAAGGAAAATTATTTTATTTACCTATGTTAAATATGTTTTAAAAGTAATTCACTTCACCTGAGATAGTATATATAAAAATATATTTATAGATATGTATATATTATTTATATTTACACATAAAATGCATGTATGTGTATATATATGAAATGCCTGAAACTTTGTGTAATATTATCTTATTACAACAAAATGTATTTTTTTATTTTACAACCAATATTCCCATATAATAATCCATATTCCATCCAAGAACATGGAGCTACAGATATATATTAATCTTGCCTGGCATCAGCTGAGCCTGGAAATGAAGACTGGAGCAGTATCCCCACTTGTAGAAATTAGAGTACAGATACATATTCCAACATTAAAAAAAAAAAAAAAGA
>ML102222.1:0-11921 GCA_003697995.1 Taxidea taxus jeffersonii
CTCCGCCATCTTGACTCCTCCCCACAGTTAATCTTGATTTAGATTTTTCTCCCACTTGTCATTTTCTCTTCTCACAGTACTTCTTGCAACCTGATTCTCCTTTCTGGATCTTGACTCCTTCCTGAAGTTTATCTGTTAGTAGTACCTCCTAAGGTGTTTTGTACATAGGGAGTGCCCAATAAATGTTTATTAAATAAACTATTTTAATCAGTTGAACATAGTTTAAACTACAGCAGGTGTCTAGTTTGTGTATTAGGGTTATCAGTAGACCTTGCCTCATTTACCAGACAGACAGATAAGACACTTGAACATTGGGGATGGGACGCATTACCTGGTTTTAGTTAATAACATGAATCAAGAGTAGGGATAGACCAAGGGCCAGAGCACTCTCTACTCTTCCTTAGTATGTTTCTTTAGAATTCTCTCTCTAATACTAGCGCCAGTGTTTTCCAGTTTAAACTTCTGGCCTCCATTTCCTTCCTCCACACACTTGCCCCATCTGGGAAAGCAACATGGGAAAGCAGCATCCTCCTACTGCAGAAGTACCTAATGGATAAGTGTGTAGGGCCACGGTCAGATGACCTGGGATCTAATTCCCTTTCCAGCACTACTTAGGAAAGTTAACTGGCCTCTCTTTGACTCAGTTACCTCATCTGTAAAATATGGATGGTAAGCGTCTATAGCATCGCTTTGTTCTGAGACTTGAATGAGTTAATAACATACATTAGAATGGTATCAGCACCGGTAAGCACCCATCAAATGCTGACTCCAGTTATTGCCTGAGCCACTTCATAGCTCCTCTGCCTCTTTTCTGACTCTGGATGCTGGGATTGAATATGATTGCTCAAATTTGGAGTTTCACTTAAGTTTGTGATGATAGAACACACAGACATAGGCAGACTATCAAGGGGTTCCATTTAAGATATGTATTCAGGTTTTTTAAACCTGTGCTTTAAACAAAGCTGTCCCAAGCATCATATCCTATATAAAGCTATACTCTCTTTTAAGATTAACTTTTGTGGGAGAATTCTCATTTTAGGTTCAACTTGGTTCCAAAGGTTGACTGATTGATTTGATAAATTCATATTATTCAGGGCCCACGAAGCGAATTGCCTTAGACCCCAAACCATTCTTACTTATAATTTGAATCCATTCTCACAATGTGTTGAATCATATTTAACTTTTTTATTTGGTGAGCGGGGCATAGACATTGTGGTCCGGGTTATACTGTACCTAACTGCACAATTTCTTTGATCCTTCTAGTGTGTAAAGAATTCTTGAACCGATTCTATAATTCCTTGATAGCCAGAGGAGTCAGCTTTTCCCTGGATACCATAGAAAAGGAATTGGTCAGCTTTTGCTTGGATGTCAAAGGAAAAGAAAACCGCTTGGTATGGTAAATTTTCCCTGTTCATTTTTCCCTTATGCTTGAAGAACTTGTTAATAGTTTCATTTCTCATCTTTGTCTTAATGTTCTCCTGTTCAAATGCTTGCCTCAAGCATGTTCATTACAGATGTCAAGCAGAAATTGATCTTCCAGTGAAATGTAGTCCTATGTATTTTCATTTCGAATATATCTGGATTCATTTTGCTTTCTGAATAGATAAGCAATTCCATGTTTTAAGAAAAGTTACACAAATTCCTAATGAGCATTTTCTGTCCTGGATTAAGTGTGGGTAGACTCTCTATTTGTTACCAAGACTATTAGTCAAACCTGTCAAAACATTCTTATCAAGTCATTTCTACATAACTAATGAAGTATTTATGTTCTCTTATAATGGTGTTTCCTGGGTTTACACAGATGACTTTTCAATATAGTGTTTTATTTCACTACAGATAATCGCGGGCCAATTCATTCTGCAAAAATTTCGATGTTCAGTTTGTCAGTTAAATCTGCATTGTTGACTGTTCACCACTGACGCACTGTAAAAGTCTCAACATTCATTTGTGCCATGAAGTTTCATATTTTTAAGTGTAGGTTGCCTCAGTTAGGCAGCTGGAAAGACAGCATAGCATGATGGAGAAGGACATGGACTCTAGAGCCAAAATACTAGATTTTTAAATTCCATCTCTTCTGCTTACCAACTGGTGACCTTCGGTTGACTTGGGTGTAAAATGGGGATAATTATAGTACTTAATTTCACAGACTGGTGTGAGAGTTCAGTAAGTTAAGACCTTTAAAGCCCTGAGAGCAGTGCCTGGCACAGAGAAAACACTTAGCAAAGTGTTGGCTCTTATTAGCCTTTGAGCATCGTGTGAAGTGTAGGGTGCTTCTAATTAACATGATCACGGGGATTGAATAATTTGTTTCCTGGTGTCTTAGTCAGAAAGGGTTAAAATTTAATAGCTTGGCCATGAAAATTAGGTTAACCTCTTTCTCACTTCTCCAAACTATATTAACTACTTTTTTTCATCACCCAGGACACTAAATTCCCTTTGTACTCCTTCAGTGCTATTATCTAGGCGCAACGAAGGACGCAGCCACGAAGATCCTCAGTGAGGTCGCTCGCCCAATGAGTGTGCATATACCCGCAGCAAAGATTTGCGAGAAGCTCAAGAAGATGGATAGCCAGATCTGTGAACTGAAATATGGTATAATGGAGATGGATGTATTTTTCCAATATGTCTAGAGCATTGCCAATTCTCTAAACTGAGGTCCCTGTTTCTAAAAAGTTGGTGTGAGAAGGGAAGAAAATCTCCACTCACCAGTAGCTTCCGGGGCTGCTGAATGGTGCCTCGTGCCATCTGAGCTCCTCTGGGGGAAGAGAAATGAATACTGACATAATCGGCATTTGGTAAATCTGACAATCCAGATAGCCAAATTTAAACTCTTAATTCACCAAGGCAATGTCAACTATGTATGTCAAGGAAAAATTCCAAATGTAAAGGGAGCAGCTATTCATGGTGATATAGCTCTTGGTGACCTATTAAGACAAAAGTTGCATCTATTCAAAGGCGATGTCGGGTCTTTGAAGTTTTAAATATGGACTATACCTTTTTCCCCTAGATTTGCCTACCATCCTGCCAGTTTTAAAATTTAGGAAATAGGTTATTCACATCAAGTCAGGTTTTGCTTGATGAAGTAAGCTTATCAAGGGTGCCTAAAATAAAGAGTGAGGAAAGGGAGGAGCTGTCCTATTTAAAACATTATCCTTGATCTTATGAGTTTCATCCACATAGATCTATTCCTATATAGTACAGATGATTTGCATCTGGGCCAGCCTTTTGGGTAGACTGAAGAGATGCGTGGAAAGCCTGGGGGCATCCCTCCCTTAGCCTGTCCTTAATACCTGAGATTTTACCAGGAAAGACTCATTTCTTTTGCTTAAGTGATTGTTTTATGTTACAGACCCACTGTAGCATTATAAACTACCTAAGTAATTAGCACCCAACTCTGAATTATTTTAGTCTTATTTTCCAACATAGCTGTGTAATATGCCTATGCACCATAGCGACAAAGCTGGCTTTAAATAGGTTTAAAGTCAGAAGATACCAAAGACAATCTATTTCTTAATTTGCCAAGGGCAGGCCCTAATCTCCAAGGTAGTGATTATGGGGAAGGCATCTGTTTTTATTGGCTTCCAAGCAGTGAAGTAGAGGCAGGAATCATCGAGTTTATATAAATAATATTCATAAAAGGAACAAGCCTGTCTTGATTCTTTTATTTGACAGATGTATTTGGAATAACATCTGCTATATACAAGGGATCCTACTTGGATCCTTGAATAATAGAAAAATTATTCAGATATTATTGAAAAGAAATGCAGAGTTACTAATGTTTTGGCAATGTTGGCCACTAGAGGCCCTTGGGGAGCCATGAACCAGTTTTAATTTTGGGATCAACGTTTTTGGGTTACAGAGTTTTTCCTCTTTTAAAATTAAAGCCAGATGCCAAGTTCTCTAGAAAAACTCAAAGACACCACTGACACTTGCAAGAAAGTGTTTTTTTTTTTTCCTTTAAGCATTTATCTCGAACAGACCAACAATTCTAAATTCTCCTTCCCTGCTTATGTTTGGCAGGAAAGTTGAGATTGAACAGGTTTTCAACTGGTGGGATATTAATAATTTGAGCTATCAAAGCATCTATGTTTAAAGGTACTTTTAAGTCAGCCATGAAATTAACAAACAAGGTAAGTGTAGAGATGGATTATGTTTTCAATTAGGAAGGTGTCATTTGGTTTTTGACCTGAAAGTATGTTTTTGCTAGATCTATTTTTTTTTAAAGGATGGAGATCACTGTAAAAATTGAAGGGTCCCCTGAGCACAGGGTGTAGCTGACTGTCCAAATAACAAAAAGAGTTTAAAATTTAACTTTTATTTATGTTTTCCAGATTTATTAAGATATAATTGACATAAACTCTTGTGTAAGTTTAAGGTGTATGACATGTTGGCTTGATACACTTATCTATTGCAATATTACCACCATTGTGTTGGTTAACACCTCCATCATGTCTTATATTTACCATATCTTTTCTGTGATGAGAACATTTAAGATCTACTCTCATAGGAATATTCAAGTATATAATACAGTATTAGCCATAACTACCATGGCATACATTAGATTCACAGAACTTGTTTCGTAACTGGAAGTTTGTACCCTTTTGCCAACATCTTCTTAATTTCTCTATCCACCAGCCCCTGGTAAGCACCATGCTATGCTCTGTTTCTATTAGTTTGGCTTTTTTAGATTCCAGGTATAAGTGATGTCATACAGTATTTATTTTTCCTCTGACTTACTTCACTTAGTCCATTCTTGTTGCAAGTGGCAAGACTTCCTTTCTCATAGCTTAATAACATTCCATTGTGTGTGTATATATGTGTGTCACACACACACGTGCACACACACAAACCTCACATCTTTGTCCATTCATCTGTTGATAGATACTTTGGTTGTTTTCCTATCTTGCCTATTGTGAATAATGCTGCAGTGAACATGGAATTGCAGGTATCTCTTTGATATCCTATTTTCATTTCCTTTCAATACATACCCAGCAGTGGGATTGCTAGATCATTTGGTAGTTCTTCTAATTTTTAAAAGAACTTCCATACTCTTTTCCATAGTGGCTGAAATAACTTACACTGCCAGCAACAGTGATTTTTTCCTAAATTGTTTCCAACACTTGTTATCTCTTAGGTTTTTGATGACAGCCATTCTAAGAAATGTGAGGTGATACCTCATTGTAAGGCTGTTTTACATTTCTCTTATGATTAGTGAGGCTGAGTACCTTATCAAGGACCTGTTGGCCATTTGTATGTCTTCTTTGTAAGGATATCTCTTCAGTTCCTCTCCCTATTTTTTTTTAGTCAGACTGTTTGAGATATTTTTGCTATTGGGTTGTATGAGTTCTTTATATATTTTGGATATTAACCTCTTATTAGATATATAAGTTTCAAATACTTTCTCACATCCTGTAACTTGCCACTTATTTTGTTGATGGCTTCTGTGTTGTGAAGAAACTTTTTAGTTTGATATAGTCCAGTTTATTGGTTTTTGTTTTTGTTGTGCCTTGGTGTCACATCCAAAAATCATTGCCAGGACCAATGTCAAGGAGCCTTTCCCTTTGTCTTCTTCTTGAATTTTTATGATTTCAGGTTTTATGCTTAACTTTTAATCCATTTCAAGTTAATTTTTCTAAGTGATATAAGATAGGGGTCCAGTTTTATATGCATGTGGTTATCCAGTTTTCCAAACACCATTTATTGAAGAGACTGTTTTTTCCCCATTGAATATTCTGGGTACTGTTGTCAAATATTAGTTGACCTTATACGCAAGGGTTAATTTCTGGGCTTTTGATTCTACCCCATTAGTATATGTGTCTGTTTTTATGTCAGTACCACACTGTTTTATTATAGCTCTGTAGTACAGTTTGAAATCAGGAAGTGCAATGCTTCCAGCTTTGTTCTTTCTGAGGACTGTTTTGGCTATTCAAGGTCTTTAGTGGTTCCATACAAATTGGGGTTATTTTTTTCTTTCTTTCTTTTCTTTTCTTGTTTTTTTTTTTTGTGTGTGTGTGTGTGTGTGAAATGCCATTGGAATTTTGATGGGGATTGCATTAAAGCTGCAGACGGCTTCGGGTAAGGTGGATGTTTTAGCAATATTAATCTTCCAGTCCACAAACACAGGATGTTTTTCCATTTGTGATCTCTTCAATTTATTTCATCAAAGTCCGGTAGTTTTCAGTATATAGACCTTTCACCGCCTTGGTTACATTTATTTCTAAGTATAAAATCCAACTTTTAGATTTGAGCACACATACTGGAAATTTTGGATAAGTCAATTGACAACCATGTTATGGTTGTTAAGAGACTTCTAAATGCTGTGTTCTAGCATGCAGGGAAAAAAAGGAAAGGGCTCCTCAAGAGAAACCAAGCTGCAAAAGTCCTGGGCTGCCACCAATGGTTAAATAAGCAAACTTCAATGTTGTATCCTTGTTCAAACACACAACTGGTCAAGGGGGTGGGGGAAGGAAAAGAATTTCCCCTTTCTGACTGGGAAATTACAATCATGAGTATGTTATAGATGAGCTTTGTTTGTTTTTCCTGTTTTTGGGTTTGACAATGGAGAAGTAGCTGTGTTCTTGACATTGTCGGCAGATAATAAATGGAAACAGTAGTCTTTCTAGAGGAGTTCGATGTTAATAACAAGTATTATTGGCAAGAAGGTTAGGAGCCAGATTGGCTGGCACCAGAGCGCTAGCATTAGAGAAGTGGATATATCCCAGAGGACTACCAATGAATGCTGTGATGATTTTATAATCCCAGTAGGGACAGAGGATCAGGTGAGTTCAGGCATAGATTCCAAACAAATAAGGACCAATGAGAATGCTCTTAATTTCCTTTATGTTTTTAGTGTCTTTACATTTGTTATTTAAAAACTCCATGGGTGGGGGCGCCTGGTGGCTCAGGGGGTTAAAGCCTCTGCCTTTGGCTCAGGTCATGATCCCAGGACCCTGGGATCAAGCCCCACATGGAGCTCTCTGCTCAGTGGGGAGCCTGCTTCTCCCCTGCCTCTGCCTGCCTCTCTGCCTACTGGTGATCTCTGTCTGTCAAATAAATAAATAAAATCTTAAAAAATAAAAATAAAAACTCCATAGGGCCTTGTAATAGGTATGTCCATCTGTTTTAATGCAGACGTGTTCTTATAGAAAGTGAACCATTACTTTCTAGTAAATTACAATCTAGGGCTTTCAGCTGGCCACACTCAAGGCCATCCCAAGGCACTGCCATTTATCAATACTCTTCTCTGTATCTTAGGAGCAGCAATTAAGACACAGTGTAGTCATTTTAGTCATTATGGTCTTGAGAAGCCATGGAGTGATCACAAAATCCTGTAAAGCTCTCCAGGCCCCTGTTTTGGAGCAAGTATAATTCCATGGAAAGCAAATTGAATAGAACACTAATGATCCCAATAGCTTTGTACATAACACATTTTTCTTAGGTATGTCTTGGTTTCCATAGAAATTGGAACTGTTCCCCACTTTGGAACATAAAGTAGTTGGCACCAAGATAAGTAACACTACTGGCCTTTCTAAGTGTTTCACAGTTGTTTTGGTTTTTTAAAAACGGTGCTTTTCCTTTTTGTTGTTTAGAAAAGAAATTGGACCTGGCATCAGTGGACCTGTCAAAGATGAGAGTAGCAGAGCTGAAACAGATATTGCACAGCTGGGGAGAGGAGTGCAGAGCCTGTGCAGAGAAAACCGATTACGTGAATCTCATCACTGAACTGGCACCCAAGTATGCAGCAGCCGACCCCAAAACAGAGCTGTGACCCTCCGATGCTGGTGTGCCATTAATGAAAGACACAATGACTCCTAAGGAAAATGACTTGTTGGCTAAGAGTAACTGGGAGTTGCACTGTATGTGGTCTCATTATTTTTGCTTTAAGGAAAAAACCAACCAAGAATTGATTACTTGGATTTACAATGAAAACTGCTAATATTAGTGGTGTCTTACATTTGCAGTATACCCAAACCTAACAGTGCCTTTCTCATCATTTTTGTAAAGATCAGATATATTGTCTTCATCCATGTCCTTAAAATCGAGAAATGTGAACTACTGAGAAACTGATGAGTAAGTCTATTCAAAGAAGGAAGACAGTGCTCAGAGGCCCCTTTCTGTGCACTAATTTTTAATTAAGTATATTGGTTTAGGAAAAAAGAGACAATGTTTCACCTACCTAACTCCCACCTTCAATCCAAAACAATAACATGGCATAATCAAAGGTTTTAAAAAGTAAACTTTGTAATTTCAACTGCAAATCACTCTATGTTCTGGCTCTTTTTGGCATTTGATATGGGAGGGCAGAAGGCACTATTTGAACTTAGGATTTCCCCAAAGAAGGAATACCTATTTAAACCTGTTTATACCTACTTAAAACAGATCAAGAATCCACTTACGGAGACTCAGTGTTTTAGCAAATTGTATCAGCCCTCACGCTGTTGACTGAACTAAGCTCAAGATGTTCTGTATTCCTTGCTACCACACATTAGACAAGTGTTTGTTGAAGATTAAAGCATGGTAAGAGCACCTGCAGGCAAGAAAAAGCTCTATAGTTCTTAATGCTATTTTATCTGCCTTAAATTGTAGAATCATTCTTGGCTCCATTTTCTGGCCACATCAGGGTGAGAATCCCCATGCCCACAAGTGGCTGCCTCTGGTGGGGAGCCAGAGGTGAGGAAGGCTTGCAGAGCAGCTCAAGGGGACTTTCTGGGGGAATAGGAATGTCTTGTACCTTGATTGGGGTGGTAGGTACAGGGTTGGATAGGACTGAAACTCCTCCCTCAGTATAGTTAAGATCCGGTCATTTTTTAAATATACATTTTATTTAAAATACTGCTATAGAAAAATTATTTGGAAATTAACTGAACTTCATTGATTCAAAACATCTTGTTCATGTAGATAATTACATTTGCTGATTGGGAATCCTTTTGGGGAGTGGAGGAGAAAATTTCCAGATTGAATGTGTATGCTGAAAGTGTAATTTTCACATTTAAATGCTAAGGAGGTAAATTAATTTTTAGTTAGGCAGTTGGGATGTTACCGAACTTATCAGAGAATTGGTGGTTAGTAACAGAAAAATGAGAATAAAAAAGCTTTAGTGTAATAAATGACCAAAACGGTTATTGTTTCTGGATTTGAGCAGCTTGATCATTGTGTGTTAAGTGCTCTAGTTTATTACGAATTATATCTTGAGAAGTCCATATTTAGCTTAGGGTTGTTTTTTTTTTAACTTTTTATAACCTTTGTATTTGTTTTCTTTTAGTGCATTTTGAACCTATTGAGGAACTTAACATTTGAACATAGTATGTTTGATGTCTGATCTCAAAATCAGCTCATATTTTCTCAGTGTTGTTGCTGTTTTTCCTCAGGAGAGAAATCTAGGTCATAAGAACACTGCCCAGCAGTTCATTCAAATCCATGATGTTTGGTCTGGATTTTCATAGAGCATTCACTCTGTTAGCGTCACTGAAACTTTTTTAAAAATTATTTTTATTAACATATAATGTATTATTAGCCCCAGGGGTACAGGTCTGTGAATCGTCAGGCTTATACACGTCACAGCACTCACCATAGCCCATACCCTCCCCCATGTCCATAACCCAACCGTCCTATCCCTACCCCGCTCACCCACGGCCACCCTCAGTTTGTTTCGTGAGATTAAGAGTCTCTTGTGGTTTGTCTCCCTCCCCATCCCATCTTGTTTCATTTTTTCCTTCGTCACTGAAACTTTTAAAACCGTGCCCACAGGTCACCTGTGGATCTTGTGAAAGTTTGGATTTTGACTCAGGAGGCCTGGGTGGGGCCTGAGACTGCTTTTCTAGCCAGCCCCTGAGTGAGGCCTGTGCTGCTCTTGCACGTTCCACACCTGGAGTGGCAAGGGAGGGCCTGAGTCCTGGATCCCGCAGTTGATTTATTTTCTCCAATTGTCAGTCTCAGGTTTTTGATAGAGCTGAATGTAATAGTAACAACAACAACAACAATAAAAGCAAACACCAATAAACACACAAGAGTTGCTTCTGTCATGTAAAAGAAGTCCAGAGATAGCCAGTCCAGAATAAATACAGCAGCTCCACAAAGTTATTAGGAACTGAGTTCTCTTCTTTTCGCTCTACATCAGGGACATGCTCCATTCTTACCTCATGGTCCATGTTGACTCTGGAGCTCCTTATTGCAGAAGGAACAAGGCACGGAAAACAGAGCCCACCGCTTTAGGGCAGCCTTTCCCCCTTCTCTTCTCCTTACCCATCCCCCACACTCTGCTTACAGACTATTGATCAGAACTTAATCCCATGCCAAACCTAGCTGCAAGGGAGTTTGGGAAAGAACATCTTTTTGTTGAGTTCATTGCTGCCCACATAAAATCAGGATTATTTATATATTTTTTACTGAGGAAGAATGGAGAAATAGTTTGTGGCCACAAGTCATCTCTGCCATACAATGCCAATTTTTCATTCCCATGAATCTTAGTTATAATTTCTGGTTATTTAACCCTAAATAACTCTTCTTCCTCCTTATTATTTGTTTCTTTTGTAAATGTAGGCAATTATGTCTTTCTTTTTTTTTTGGTTTGACAGGAAGTAGCTGCTGTTTTCCTATTTTTTTTCCTTTTTTCTTTTTTTTTTAAGATTTTATTTATTTATTTAACAGAGAGAGAGAGAGAGAGACAGTGTGAGAGGGAACAAAGCAGGGGGAGTGGGAGAGGAAGAAACAGACTCCCCGCTGGGCAGGGAGCCCAATGCAGGGCTCCATCCCAGCACCCTGGGATCATGACCTGAGCCAAAGGCAGATGCTTAACAACTGAGCCACCCACACGGCCCCCTATTCTATTTTCATTTTAAATGCTTCCTCTCTCATTGTGTGTGTGTGCATACACACGTATATGCCATTTTTGTTGTATTTTTACCCAAAATCTATATGCGCACAGAATTTACGGTTCAGGCATTCTAACTGACGTGACAGAACTCTGGGCCAAACACTTTCATTTACACAGCAGTAGCTGGGGCAGACATTATTCCTGATCTAGTTTATATTTCAAAAAGTCAAAGCGATAATGTTTTTAATATGGTGCCCATATACACATGGGAGACTAGATGTAACATTTAAAGGTTGTAGGTCCTTGAGTATGGGTATTTGTCATCCACATTCCACTAAAGAGTGTTACATTTAGAACAAATTAGCTTGGCATATAGGACAAGAAAATATTGGATTATCAAATCCTTAAAAAACAAGCGGAGCATTTTGTGATCCCAGAGGCTCCACCTGTGGGGTTGAGCTCTTAATAAGTGTTTTTTCTAAGGAGATAGTTGAGTTTTTGCTTTCCAGATTCATCCAGAAGAAATGATTGCCAAGTGCCTATTCTTTGACGGTGTGTTTGAAATAGAACGATTGCACCAAATATAAAGTGGGAAAGGGGATGAGCAGTATATGTTAAGGTTTTTGTTTGTTTAGGGGTACGCTTTTCACTGATGAAAATTTTCAGAGTTTGGGATTGTGCAGGTATACCTGGTGCCGAGATTCTAAACCTCACCAGGATTTAAATGAAAACGATAATGTGTGAGGCTGATAAATTAAAATTTTAAATGTGAGAGTTCACAGAGGTAAGGTTGTTAGTCGTCGCTGAAAGTGGATCCATTTTAGGGCAGTATTTTTTAAAGCTTCTCAGGTGATTTCTTTGTGTGTGAGGCTGTTGTAGTTTACATATAATCCTGGCAGTTCTTTCCTGCTGTGGAAAGCTCACCTTGTGGGCTCTTCCAAAGTTTGGTGGGACCTTGCAAGCTAACATACATGGTCTGGCAAACTGTGCATTTTCTGGGAATGTTTGCTGCTTATTAAAATACTGTGGAGTAGGGGCGCCTGGGTGGCTCTGTGGGTTAAAGCCGCTGCCTTCAGCTCAGGTCATGATCCCGGGGTCGTGGGATTGA
>ML102222.1:12021-49874 GCA_003697995.1 Taxidea taxus jeffersonii
AAAAAAAAAAAGATACATAATACAGGTCTACAGTCCACTACCAGAACACCTGGAAGTAGGTATTCTTGGAATTCACAATGTTTCAGATTTTGGAAAGACAGTGTGGTGCATATACTGAATATTTCATAATCACCTAGAGGCTGGGGGCAGCACCCTCTAACACTTTCTCTTAAATCCAGGTCAGGTTTGGTCACCAGAAGAAGCTGGATCAGGTTTTGCTTATCAGATGAGTTACCAAAAAAGAAGCTTTTATTTTCACAGCACTTTGGACTTCTGAATCTTGGATGAGAGACTGTGGTACTATAATTCTGTGGTGACTCCAATTTGGCGTTATCAATCATTAATTAAGACTCTGGGTCTTCTTTGATAAAACCTCTAGCTCCCATAGACTAGTCTCTCATAGACAGAACTTCTCTCTCCTAGAAAGGAGTTGAGAAGCACCTGAGAGTCTCAGATAATTAGGACTCCGGGCCCCTCACTTCCTTCTTTTGGCCACACGCCTTTCCAGAGCATGGCACAGGGTCTGCATTAGATACCCATCGAGGAAATTTGCTCACCGTGCTGTCTTCTTTCTAAACAGGTGGGTCAGCTGTGGTTTCTCCTCCTCAGGTCGTGAGAGCCAAGAAGCCAAAAGGAGGAGCTGCTGTTCTTTCAGCAGCCCCCATCCTCAAGCCTTCTCTCGTTGGACTGGAGGTCTGCTCGGACTTTGGAAACAACTGTCTGCCATTCTCTCTGGGGGCCGTGTTTAACAACGGCTGCAGAAGAAGTTGTTTACAGGGCTCTTGCCTTTTTCCTTTTGAATTTTTTAAAACCTATTTTGGAAAGAACAGATCAAATGTTGGAGCCTTAGTGACGGAGCAGCTATAAATACATTCCAAGGGATCTTGGGCTGTGCAGTTTCTAGCAGGGAGCAAACTTGCTCACCTGCTGGGTATTAACTAAAAATGACTATCCCAGGAATTCAGGTGCCCCCCTCATTTCTGAGTCTTCCATTGCTAGTCAAATATTTACTTCTCACATATTTCTATTCTTTCTCAATCCTAAATTATTAAGTTCCTTGTTTCTTTCCTAAAAAAGTCTGGAGTTTTTGCCTTTCCAGATTATATTTATATGTATATATATGTATGTGTACATACATATATATACATATATATATGCACTTTCCCCAGAAAGTTCAGTGTCACAGCTCCTTAACCTCGGGATGTATGTTTTCAAGAGTCTGACTAAACTTTACAAATGATCTTTGGAGTCTTCTTTGCTTTCTCTAGTAGTTTATTGGTGGTTCCTAAAAATTTCATTCTACTGGAAAATCTTATTACTGCGATAGCATCTTGACTATACAAAGACAGAAGTAGAAATAGTAAGAGGGAAAGAGCATCAGATTGGAATTTGAATCCTGTATTTGCCTATGGCTAGTTGTGTTGAGAAAATTAATTCACCTTTTCTGGCCCTCACTTTTTTGGTCTTAGGTTGTAGTTAATAATGTCTACCTAATTGGACTATTTCATTACATGGAAGAACATAAGTAAAATACCTAACAGAGTGCCCTGCTCAGGGTGGACACCTCAATAGATAAAAGTTGAATCTGAATGGCATTTTTCTCCTCAAGAGTTCATTTACTGTCACAACATTCTACATGAAGGTCTGATGAGCACTGGCCCATTTTTATTGATGAGGAAGTAAGGCAAAGGAGACGTTTAGTGACTTGTCCACTGAGGTCAGGAAATGAATTCAGGTCACTTGACTTCCAGATGTAAATTTTAGGCTAAGAAATTCAGGGGTGAGTTTTATGATTTGGAGACTATGACTTTAAAGTGATCTTTAGGAAGTAGGCACATTCATATGACATAATTTGGGGTTTTAAAGACATTGCAATAAATAGTCAAATAGAAGTAAGCTGAAGTGATTAGAACTTGGTAAATCATGACCATCATGTGTTCTAGAAGGTCACCTGTGATCAGTAATGGGCTATCTCTTTTATGTGGGGTGACTCAATATTTCTGGAGCATCCTGTAATTCTACACATCTCCATGATGCTATTGCTTCATATGAAATGCAGAATTTAGGTCAGCTGTCCTGTCCAGTGACAAAAATCATGATGAGTATGTTCCTGTATTTTTTTATTGCAGCCTCGTATACCAGTTGTCTGGAAATGCCTGAGACATGTACTCATCAGCATGTCTCTGGGATGCCTTTAAAACTCCTGAAACTCTGCAATCTCAGTTGAGGCACTTTTGAATTGTGCTTTATTTGAACTAGTTTGACTATTAGTAATTTTCCTCTCTGTCTTCCCTTTTCTATCAGACAAAAAACATAATATACTATAATGTGATACTTTATTGTTCTGTTTTGAAAAGTTCCTTTTCACTTGTTTCAATTGTTAGAAAATATAAGGTTGATTTTCTTTTCCTGTCTTCATAGTAGTATCAATTATTTTCATCTCACCTATGCTTATCAGAACACACTCTAATTCATGTAACTCTCTTCTGGGGGTGGGGGAAATAGCACAGTGCTTGGGAAAATCAATGAATATCTATGAATGTGCTTTGGTTAAAACCTACTTGTGCCTTAATTTTAAACCTAGACCTTCATGAGTAAATACTATATTTAAAAAGACAAAAGGACACTTAAATGCTTTTATTAATCATTGTAATTAACTTGAATGGATTTTCCCCCAACTGTAAGAATGATGATGAATTGAAAATGTAATATTTTTAGAGTGACTATTATATGTGGTTTATGTGGAAGGGTGTTTGTGGCAGTGGCTTTTTATAAACTTTACACTCCTAAGATCTTGAGTCCTTTTTTTTTAAACAATTGATAATTTAATAAAAAGATTGATTATGGGGTGCCTGGGTGGCTCAGTGGGTTAAAGCCTCTGCCTTCAGCTCAGGTCATGATCTCAGGGTCCTGGGATTGAGCCCCACATTGGACTCTCTGCTCAGCGGGGAGCCTGCTTCCCTTCCTCTCTCTCTTCATGCCTCTCTGCCTGCTTGTGATCTGTCAAATAAATAAATAAAATCTTTAAAAAAATAAAAAATAAATGTAAAAAAATATTGATTAAGCATCTGCAATGGTGACTTCAACCTCAACTCCTGACACAATACTGATGGAAGTAATCTACTTGGGAATCTCAGAAGAATGGTGCCAGTTGATGAGATGCTTGTGGAGCCTCACCTGAAAATTATCCCAAGTCTTAGAACCTTCACCTCAAGGAGTTTTTCTTGTAGTGATTTTCAGAGTCTTGGTAGGCATCTGAACTTGTCCTTTCACTTTGAGATTCTTTTCCTTTGTGCCTCTGATCAAGTCAACACGTACCTTCTCTAAAGATTTTACGTTGCAGCTGGTGAGGATATTTCTAGTTCTGTGAAGCCCTGCCTCTGGTCCCTTCCTCTATACCCGTCCCCAGATTCGCCAATTATTGATACTCCACCATTTTTTCATCTCTATGTACACATATTTTTTCTCAACCATTTGAAGTTATGTTGCAAATGGTGCAATGTTCCATTACCTCTAAATGCTTCAGTGTGCATTTCCTTAAAACAAGAACTTTCCTTACATAGCCATAGGAGGCCCATCAAAATCAGGAAATTGACACAGATATTGTACTATCTTTTACTCTACAGATCCCTGCTCAAATTTCCCTGATTATCCCAGTGTTTATACTTCTAGAATCGCACACTGCATGTAGCTAGCATGTCTTGTCAGTTGTCTCCAATCCTGAACAAACTAGTCTTTATGTTTCATGACCTTGACATTTTTGAAGTGTGTAAGTCAGTTACTTTGAAGAATGTTCCTCATTTGGATTTGTCTCATGTTTTGTCGTAATTAAATTCAAGTGTATCTTGAGAAATAACCACATGTTCTTCTCAGTGTACATTATCAGCAGATATATGATGTTGATTTAACCTATTACTGGTGAGACTGACTTTTTTCATTTGGTTAAAATGCTGTCTGTCAGGTTTCTCCAAAGTACAGTTAAGTAATGAGTACTTTGTGATGAGGTATTAATAAGTATTAATAAATATTCATTGAGATGTTAATAAGTATTTTGTGGGGAGATACTTCAAAACTATATTAGCACCTGAATCCTTATTAAAACTTTACCCAATATTTGTGGCATCCACAAATGCTATTCCTGACCCAGTTACTATTAACAGGGTGGGTAAGTAATTACATAATGTTACCATTTCTTCTACACATGTTTGCTGGCATAAGGTAGAGTTTCCTCTTCTTATTTATTTATATAAGTCTGGATCCATGACTCCTGTTTTATTGAATGGGTTATAATCCATTACTAGCATTATTTACTACGATGCTCAAGCTGGCCCAGATTTAGCCAGTGAGGGTCTTTTCAAGCTCCTGTGACTTTTGACAGTTACCATGATTCTTAGAGAACTTCCTTTTTTTCTGCCATAAGAGATTTCAGGCTGATCTGATACTTTCCCTGCCCTACCCCTGGAGTTAGCTATGTCTACAAGGAGCCTTTAATTCCAAGGAGCTTTTAGTTGAGAATGTTATCTGGAAATCAGGGTTCAAGCATTAAAGGTGCTCAGTGCTACCAGAGTGGCATCAATTCTGGCTGGGTCTCTACATCGGTAGCCATAGCCCTCTATAGTTTAGATAGCCTGTGTTCAAGCCAATGCCCCTGATTAAAGTCCAATATCACATGAGTCTTGCCTTTTCCATGTTTGTGCCTCTCTTCTTCAACAGTAAGAAGACTGGCTTCCATTATCTTTAATGTATGTGATTAATTCATTTGCATGTGACCAATCTCCCATTCGTGTTGTCTTCTTATCTTAAGTGCTTCCGACTCACATTGGCTAGTGCAGGTCAAGAGCAAAGAGATTACCCCCAGCTCCGGTGGTATGCCCACAGAGAGTTCCACATTTATATTGTTTTGAATGAATCTTGACTATTTTTTTGAGGGACTATAGTCAAGTGATTAAGCATGAGGTCTCTACGGTCAGAATGTCAGGTCTACATCGTAGCTGTGTCATTTGCTAGCTGTGCGATCTTGGGCAAACTAGTTAACCTCTTCTAGTCTCTAAGATTCCGGTCTTCAAAGGGAGGCCATAAACAGGAGAAAACAAGCTACCCTGCTACTTCTTGGTCACTGGGTATAGATCCCGGGTCTCAGAATAAAATGTGCCCCCTTCTCTGGTCAAGTAGCCAGTGATCATAGAATGAGCAGCAACCTTCAGCAGGCCACAGTGGGTGGGTAGAGAGAGTAAGAGGGCTGCAGGGGAGTGGGTGGTTGTATCAGCCATCAAAAAAGGGGCTTGCCTATGACATCAGCTCACTTGGGATCAGTATAGCCCAGTGAAGAATGATGGAAGTTTAGGCCTCAGTTTATTTGTGACCTTAAGATGGTGATGTGTGCTAACCTACATTAGAGTATTGTGTAAAAGTCAGCTTAGCTAATATTCTCCAGTGTGTGAAGTGGGAGACATTTAGAGAACATTTTCCACCCCCTGCCCTCTTCTAAAAATAATACATATTCACTGTAGAAAATTTTTAAAAATTCATGTAAGCAAAAATAAAATAACTGCTATCACTGATAATTCCATCAGGTGAAGATTAACAACTGATTACATTTGGGGATGGGTCCCCCCAGTCTTATTTCTGGGCACATCATGTCTAAGTCACTAACATGGAGTTTCCCTTTCCCTTCCATTTTCCCTTCACTTTTCCTTTCCCTTCCCTTCCTTTCTCCTACATGAGATGACGACCAGATTCTCCCCAGGTACCACTTCCTAATTCCCCTGAGCCTCTTGCTGACTGGACCCAGCAGTACAGTACTCCATAAAGCAGGGGGCAAGCAGGCCTGGATCCATGCGTGCCCCCTGTGGACAGTGCACCACGCACTCCTCCCGATGGGCACTTCTGTCTGTGGCAGCATCCTCAGATGAAGTTCTTCTTCCTTCCCAGGTGCAGAAGGCCAGGGAACAGGTTCCCTCACTCTTTGATCATAATGACTTCTCTACTGCGGATGCTGGCTGCAGTCCAGATTCTGGGGGAAACAGCAGGGCAAGCATTTTCTATTCAAGTGCTACTCCCTTGCAGGCTCTCTGGGCTGAGGTGTTTGGGAGAACAATGCAGCTCTAGAATAGATTCAGAGGACGTGGGGGATCATCTCGCCAGGAGATGTGCACACACTGACTCATAACCTTCCCACCCCTCCTGTCCTTCCTTTGATGTTGGTGTCAGCTTATCTGGCTGATCCTCTGACCATATGCTTGGCCATTTTATAAACATTTCCTCAAACATTACATAACACTATGTTTGTGCCTAGGGATAAATGGGAGGAAGAAAAATATGTAAAAGTTATCTCCCCCCCCCCTCAGAAATTGTACCACATAACCAACGAAAGGATACTAGTCCAAGTTCAAGATGGCTCTGCGGAACTTTTGAGTACTTCCGCTAATGACTCACTGATCTCCCATCAGTTACATCCACCGGCATTCACCAATGTGAGGTGCTGTTCTGGCACCGCCATCTTAATATTTTCTGACATTTAATACACATACTCATATGTGCAAGGTATTCCACCCAAACTTTGTTCCTTACTTCCTACAGTGGTTTGGAATTTCACCCTGAGAGATTTGAGACCTTTGTGTCTGGAAGATTTTATTCACCAAAACATAAATAACCTCTCCCCTCTCAAGCTTGCTCTCTCTCTCAAATAAATAAAATCTTAAAAAAAAAACATAAATAACCCCTGAGCTGTTTCAGTGAATGTGCTGTCGTGTGTTAGTTGATACAAGTTCTGTGAGGGGAAGGGGGAGAGGAACATACCACGGGAGATGGTAACAACGGACCTAGGAGGTCCTAAAGCTAAGCATCATGTCAGGATGTTTGAGGAGTTTGCTGGTTTCATCATTTAGTGAGCATCTGGATATAGCTCATTTCTTTTCCTTTTTATTTTCTTTTTTGACTCTCAGAGGAATGGGCTCAATCATGACACTTCATTTACCAGCATTCACAGTATCTGTTGAAGGAGTAGTTCTGGGAGGAGTGGCACATTTTGGGAATCCTGTGACAGTTGATGGTAATTTCTGAGGAAATGGATAGGCCTCTGATCCAGAGGAAGAATGTGAAAAAGGCTCTCATGGTTCTTTGGCTTTTACGCTGCATAAGCAAACTCTAAGACAGGAATTCTTGGATCTGCCTTCACACCCTCACAGGAGCCAGCCCCCAGCACCATGGCAAACCCTGAGAAGACAGTAGCAGGAACTATTCCTGATAGAACGAAGTTTTATGAAACCATCTACAGAAGGACTAAATTCAAGATATTGTATGTTTGATACTTTTTGATGACAAGCAAAATTATTTCTTATTGGGAGGTTACAAATGGAACCAAAACAATTAATATGGAGCTGAAAAAGAAGACAGATATTGTTCCTGAAAAATCATTCACATTGAGTAGATAATAATTCACTTTTCTGAGTGACGATATAAATATATGCTGATGGTACCTATTGTATATGTAAATCTAGACTGCTGATACATACTGTAGTTTTAAAGATTTTTATTTATTTATTTGACAGACAGAGATCACTAGTAGGCAGAGAGGCAGGCAGAGAGAGCGGGGTGGCGGGGGAAGCAGGCTCCCTGCTGAGCCGAGAGCCTGATGTGGGGCTCGATCCCAGGACCCTGGGATCATGACCTGAGTCGAAGGCAGAGGCTTTCACCCACTGAGCCACCCAGGTGCCCCACATACCGTATTTTTAAATATGCAATAATTGCAAAGCACATCACTTTAGAAGCAACAAGTCATTAAAGAAATACAAAAGGATAAGGAAAATGTACATTGGAGGGTTATACAAGCGAAGATTGTGCATAGGCTTGTATTTTGAACAAAATTAATTCACAAAAATATATTTTAAAATATGTCTTTTCTACATCTATTTATTCTTTATTCTATAAGTCTTAACATTATGTTGGAATTTGCTTTCTGGTCTCCACTTCTCATAACCTACTTTCACACTGTATTTCTTTGTATTTCTCTGTAGTGAGTTTTGGATAATTTCCCAAAGCTCTGTCTTTCAGTACATTCTTTCTTTCCTCAACTATATCTAACCTACCTGTTATGTTGTTTAATCTATCAATTATGTTTTAGAATTGTAAGAACTATGTATGTATTTAAATAACAGCCTTATTGAGATATAACTCACATCTCACAAAATGTAACCTGTTAGATTATACAATTTGGTGCTTTTAGTGTATCATGGAATTAGATAACCATCACCACCACCTCACCTTAAAACATTTTCTCCACCCCCAAAAGAAACCCTGTACCCGTTAGTAGTCATTTTCCTTTCCCCTTGACCACCAACCCTATCAAACACTAGTTTCATCTCTGTCTCTATGGATTGTCTAGTCTGGACATTTCCTACAAATGGAATCATACCATACATGACCTTTGGTGTGGCTTCTATCACTTGACATACATTTTCAATGTATATTTATGTTGTAACATGAATCAGTACTTAATTCCTTTTGTAATATTCCACTCTATAGACATACCACTTTTAATCCATTCGTGAGTTGAGGACATTTGCATTGTTACAATCTATTTAGTCTCTCATGAAGAATGCTGCTATGAACATCTCTATACAGGATTTTAAAAAATCTTTTATTTAAATTCAATTTGGTTAACATATAGTATATTGGTTTCAGGGATAGAATTAAGTGATTCATCAGTTGCATGTAATACCCAGACCTCATTACATCAAGTGCCTTCCTTAATGCCCATCACCCAGTTACTCCATCGGCCCCCCACCTCCCCTCCAGCAACCCTCAGTTTATTTCCTATAGTTAAGAGTCTCTTATGGTTTGCTTCCCTCTCTGTTTTCACTTTCTTTTATTTTTCCTTCCCTTTGTACAGGATTTTTTGTGCATTTACTCAGAGTTTTGTACCCTAATAATAAATATACAAGATTTGTGTCCAAACCTAAATGTGATACAGGATTGGATTTTATCCTCACCCAGAAATCTTGGCAGTGATGATTCTCTTTTGAGCTTACAGGCCTGTGAGAGGAGTTCTTCTGGGTCTCATAGAGGACATTCTTTTCAAGCTGGTCTCAGGGCTAGCCTCCTGCCTCGTATGGACCAGGATACAATTCTATGCCCATGGGGTTCTAATCACTGACTCCTAGCTGCTGGAATCTTTTTATTTAAGTCCATATCTGTGTAAATCATTATTCACCAACACTAGGTTTTATTGGACTTGACAATTTTTTTCAGTATGATTGAGTGTGTTATGGACTATTATTATTAATTTGTATTTTCTAAGTATCTTTTCTTACTGTTATGTGTCCTATTCTGTGAATTTCTTGGTTTTATCTTTTGTCCATTTGTCTCTTTTCCTGTTTTTTCATTTCCTTAGTGATTTGGAGAGTTCTTTACATAATTGAAAATTTATTTATTTGTCAGTTGTATGCATCGCAGGTAATTTTTTCCCTGATCTGTAGCTTTGCTTTTGTCTTTGTGCAGCCTTTTGCTATACAGAAAATTTTTCCTTTCAGTGTAATCACATTTAGCAATGTTTTCCTTTAAGATTTATGCATTTCCTATTATGTTAAGAAAATTCTTTCCTGATCTAATATCATACAAATATTCTCCTATTATTCTTAAAGAATTAAAGATTTCTTTTTACTTGAAATTACTTAATAAGCCAAAATTTTTAATGATGTGAGGTAGGGATTTAATTTTTATATTTTTCTCCATTATTTTCTGGACAGTTTTTTCTTTCTCTACTAAATTTATAATGTTCCTTTATGATATACAACTGTCTGGGTCTATTTTTAGGCTTCTATTTTCTTCCATGGGTGAAATTCTACTATTTTAATAACTGCTATTGTCCAATCACAACATCTGATATGGGAATATACTTAGTGTTATCACTGTTACTTTAAAAATATTTATATGGCTTTTCTTTGTACTTTTCCATTCTATATTAATTTAAGGATCTCCTCATTAAGTTCCATGGAAAAAAGCAATTGGAAGTTCTATTTGAATTGCAGTGAATTTATACATTATATGGGAAGAATTAGCATATTGCTGTTGATTTTTCTATAGTAACATTACATTTCTCCATTTGTTTAGGTCACTTAATAGTTTGTTAATATTCTGCCTAAATGTTTTGCACAGCTTTTTTTTTTTTTAAGGTTTAATTTATTTGAGAGAGAGAGAGAGTAAGAGCACAAGCAGAAGGAGCAGTAGAGGGAGAAGCAGGCTCCCCACTAAGCAGGGAGCCTGATGCGGGACCCTTGGACCCTGGGATCATGACCTGAGCTGAAGGCAGATGCTTAACCATCAGAGCCACCCAGGCACCCTAGCACATCTTTTTAAAAATTTAATTTTAATTTATTATTTTTTGCATAGCTTTTGCTAGATTAATTCCTAGGGCTTTATCTCTTTTAATTTTTTGTCCATTTTATTTTATTTTATTATTTGTTTATTTATTCTGGTGGGTTTTGCCTGTTAATATCCTACATTATTTTGCCCATCCCCCTCAACCTTCTCCTCTGATAGGCACCAGTTTTTTCTCTTGTATTTATGAATCTCTTTCTGTTTTGTTCCACACATAAGTGAAATCATATGAATTCTTTATATATTTGGGATATAAGTACATTATCAGATATATGGTTTGCAAAATATTTTCTCTAACTTAGTAGACTGCCTTTTCATTTTGTTGGTAGTTTCCTTTGCTGTGAAGAAGCTTTTTAGTATGATGTAGTTCATTTATTTGTTTTTGCTTTTGTTGCTTTTGCTTTTGGTGTCAGATTAAAAAAAATTGCCATGATCTATGTCAAAGAGCTTACTGCCTATGCGTTCTCTTAGGGGTTTCAGGTCTTACTTTCAAGTATTTAATCCATTTTTAGTTAATTTTTATGTATGGTATAAGACAGAAGTCGAGTTTCATTCTTTTGCATGTGGCTGTCCAGTTTTCTCAACTATTTATTGAAGAGACTAGACTTTCCCCACTACATATTCCTGGCTCCTTTGTTATTTGACCTATGTTAATTGACCATAGACGTGTGGGTTTAATTCTAGTCTCTCTATTCTTTCCACCAATCTATGTGTCTTTTTATGCCAATGCTATAGTGTTTTAATTACTATAGCTTTGTAATATAGTTTGAAGTCAGGAAGCATTATGTCTCCAGCTTTGTTCTTTCTCAAAATTACTTCGGTGTTTGAATTGTGTGTGTGTGTGTGTGTGTGTGTGTGTGTCCATACAAATTTCAGAATTATTTGCTCTATTTCTTTGAAAAATGACACTGGAATTTAGATAGGGATTACACTGACTCTGTAGATTGATTTGGATAGTACGGACATTTTAATGATATTTATTTTTCCAATATATGAGCATAAGAATATCTTTCCATTTGTTTGTGTCTTCTTTAATTTCTTTTATTACTATGCTGAAAAAAGGTGGTAAGAGTAGGTATCCTTGTCTAATTCCTGACTTTAAAGGAAATACTTCCAGCTTTTACCATGGAGCATGATGTTTGCTCTGGGCTTGCCATATATGGCCTTTATTATGATGAGGTATGTTCCCTCTACACTCAATTTGTCTAGTTTTTATTATAAATGGAGGTTGAATTTTGTCAAATGCTTTTCTGAATCTATTGAGATGTACATATGATTTTTATCATATTGGTTATATGATATATCACATTGGGTGATTCGCAGATCTTTGAACCATCCTTGCATCCCAGGGATAAATCCCACTTGACCACAGTGTGTGATCCTTTTAGTATATTGCTGAATGCAGTTTCTTAACATTTTGCCAATGATTTTTACATTTATGTTCATCAAGGATATTGGCCTGTAATTTTTTTCTTCTGGCATTCTTGCCTGGTTTTGGTATCAGGGTAATGCTAGTCTCGTAAAATGATTTTGGAAGAGTTCCTTCTTCTTCTACTACTCCTTCTTCTTCTTCTTCTTCTTCTTCTTCTTTTGGAAGTGATTGAGAAGGATTGGTATTAATTTTTCTTTGAACGTTTGGTAAAATTTACCAGTGAAGCTGTCTGGTCTTGGGCTTTTGTTTGTTGGGAGGTTTTTGATTATAGATTCAATCTCCTTACTAATATTGGTATGTTCAGGTTTTCTATTTCATCATAATTCACTCTATGTAGGTTGTATGTTTCTAGGAATTTATCTATTTTTTCTACATTTGTCTATTTTGTTGGCATATAATTATTTATATTTGTCTCTTATGATACTTTGTATTTTTATGGTATCAGTTAACATTGCATTTTTTATTTCTGATTTTATTTTTATGCGTCTTATTTTTTCTTAGTGAGTCTAACTAAAGGCTTACCAATTTCATTTATTTTTTTCAATGAACCAGCTCTTAGTTTCATTGATCTTCTGTATCATCCTTTTATTTATTTTTTTAAAAGATTTTATTTATTTATTTGACAGAGAGAGATCACAAGTAGGCAGAGAGGCAGGCAGAGAGAGAGGAAGGGAAGCAGGCTCCCTGCTGAGCAGAGAGCCCGATAAGGGGCTAGATCCCAGGACCCTGGGATCATGACCTGAGCTGAAGGCAGAGGCTTTAACCCACTGAGCCACCCAGGTGCCCCTTCATCATCCTTTTAGTCTCTATTTCATTTATTTCTACTCTAATTTTATTTCCTTCCTCCTATCAACTGGACTTTGCTGTCTCTTCATTTTCTATCCCTTTAAGTTTAACATTAGGTTGTTTATTTGAGACTTTTCATGTTTTCTGAGGTAGGCATTTATCCCTATGAACTTCCATCTTAGAACTACTTTTGCTGCATCCTACAAATTGTGGTATGTTACATACCTATTTATGTTTTTCTCAAGGTTTTTAAAATTTTTCTCTTTTTGATTTCTTCTTTAATCCATTGGTTGGTCAGCAGCCTATTGTTTAATCTCCACATATTTGTTGACTTTCCAGTTTGCTTCAAATAATTAATTTCTACTTTCATAACTTTATGCTGGAAAAGATGCTTAATATGATTTCAATCCTTTTAAATGTATAAAGACTTGGCCTAACACATGACCTATCCTGGAAAATATTCCATGTTCATTTTTTAAAAGATTTTATTTATTTATTTGACAGAGAGAGAGATCACAAGTAGGCAGAGAGGCAGGCAGAGAGAGAGTGAAGAGCAGGCTCCCCGCTGAGCAGAGTCCAACTCAGGGCTCGATCCCAGGACCCTGAGATCATAACCTGAGCTGAAGGCAGAGGCTTAGCCCACTCAGCCACCGAGGTGCCCCTATTCCATGTTCATTTGAGAAGAATGTGTATTCTGTTGCTTTTGGATGGAATGTTTTGTATATTCCTGTTAAGTCCATCTGATCTAATGTGTCATGTAAGGCCAATATTTCCTTATTGATTTTCTGTCTGGATGATCTATCAATTGATGTAAGAGGGATATTAAAGTCTCTTACTATTATTGTAGTGCTGTTTATTTCTCCCTTTAGGTCTGTTAATATTTGTTTTATATGTATGCATGCAACCTTCTCCTTACTTCTTTCTTAGCCAGGGAGTACTATGACTACTGTTAAGAAGAAATAAAATTCATCTTTCAGAAGATTTAACAATTTCAAGAACCATGAAAATATTTATATTATTTGTGCTCTTCTTTTTTTTTTTTTAAAGATTATTTATTTATTTGACACAGAGAGAGAGATCACAAGTAGGCAGAGAGGCAGGTAAGGGGCCGGAGAGAGGGAAAGCAGGCTCTCTGCTAAGCAGAGAGCCTGATGCGGGGCTCGATCCCAGGACCCTGAGATCATGACCTGACCCGAAGGCAGAGGCTTAACCCACTGAGCCACCCAGGCGCCCCTGTGCTCTTCTTTTAGTAGGAAAATCTAAAATATAGAGAAAAGGCTGTATTCATGAAAATTTTCCTAGTATGTTTATTATAGTGAAAAGCAGGAAGTAGTCATTCAACATAGAAGAGATAGATACTGGAAATAAGACATGAAGACTTCTTGGCAGTATGAAATACATATGCTATAATAAGTGAAGAAAAGGGATTATTAAATGATGTAGAGTCTATGACATAGGAAAACATTCAAATAAAAAGACTAGACATTATATTAGTCTTAGGGTGGTCAGATCTAAAAGCTTTCAATATCTATTTTCCTAGACTATATAACTTTAAATACATAATCAATATCTTAAACATTTATTAGAAATAACTAATTCTTTAAGAAAGTGGGAAGCTCTGGGGCACTTGGGTGGCTCAGCTGGCTAAGCCTCTGCCTTCAGCTCAGATCCTGATCCTAGGGGCCTGGGATGGAGCCTTGCATTGGGCTCCCCACTCAACGAGGGGTCTGCTACTTCCTCTGCCCCGCACTTCCCACTACTTGTGCTCCCTTTCTCTCTCTCTCTCAAAAAAGTAAATAGAATCTTTAAAAAAAAAGTGGGAAGCTTTAAGAAGCAAGGGTGCCATTATAAATTTGTGTATGGTGTAAGACAGAAGTCAAGTTTCATTTTTTTGCATGTGGCTGTCCAGTTTTCTCAACACTATTTATTGAAGAGACTACATATTCCTGGCTCCTTTGTTGTATGTTAATTGACCATAGATGCGTGGTTTTAAACTACCTGAGTGAGTGGTTTTCATGGCATTAATTTGAGTGGTCCGTTAGCATTTTAGGCAGCATGATGTCACAACAGAATTGGAACAATTTCAAGAAACTTTAGTGACCTATGTCTGATGTGTTTTGGTTCTAAGAATTTCAGAATGTTCTCTATATTTGCATGTAAAAATACGAATATAAATTTAAAACTTAAAAATATAATTTAAAAATTTACATATAAAATATACATACTTATATATTTAAATTAATAATATGTATATATACATTTAAAATTAGGTTAGTGTTGGGGCACCTGGGTGGCTCAGTCGGTTAGGTTAAGCATTATCTTCAGCCCAGGTCATGATCCCTGGGATGGAGAGTCCCTGTGCCCAGTCAGGCTCTCTCCTCAGTGAGGAGTCTGCTTCTCCCTCTGCCCCTCCCTCTGCTCATTCTCTCTCTTGCCTGCTCAAGCACTCACTCACTCTCTCTCTCTCAAATAAATAAATAAAATATTTTAAAAATTAGTTTAGTGTTTCAGGATCAGAGAGCACAGTGCTGCTTCTTCACATTAACCTCTAAAGAGTTTAAGATTTTTTTGTATTTTGAGTACAGTTTCTTATCATGGATGAAAATTAAACTGGGAGTTGCCAGCCTTCCTTTGACTTGATTATTCTTTCCCTTCTCAAATAATAGTTTTAAGTACATGGAAGTACTTATGATCTTGGTCACAATTAGGTAACATCCGAAATTAGGTCTGTTAATGTGTGAGCAAAGATAAATTACTCTAACCTAATCAAGATAATGACCAAGATCTAAAAAGACTAAACTAATGGGACACTCTATGAGTGGGTTTGAGACACAAAAATAGTATATTTAAATCATGGGTTCCCACAAGATATTTAGGCCCTTTTAGGCTAAGATTTTGAGCTCATTCACTATGGGAATATCTTGAGAACTTTCCTTTCCTTTCCTTTCCTTTTCTTTTCTTTAAGCAGGCTTCATGCCAAGCATGGAGCCCAGTGCAGGGCCTGAACTCACAACCCTGAGATCAGGACCTGAGTTGATACAAAGAGTCAGATGCTTCATTGACTGAGCCACCCAACTTGAGAACTTTTAAATGGTGGTAGGAAATGGACAGTGGAGGGTGAGAGGAGAGGAGGAGTGGCAGGGTGAGGGGAACATGGATAGAGTGATAAGTTTGAGGAGACAGAGCAGCACATGTAGAAGCGGTTGGTGGGAGGCATCATTATATTATGAAAGAGGTAGTAAAGAAAGGATGGGTAACATTTTGATTTACTTAGTATTTAAAGCAAGTTGGTTAATTTCTGTTTCATTTTTTAGTTGTTTTAAATTTTTAACTTTAGCATTCATGCTCTTTTTTTTTTTTTTTTACTTTAGTGACAATTTATTAAATAATGCAATGTTTGGCTATGCCCAACAGAAATGACTACATGAACTAGAATGTTCATAGCAAAACTATTTGTAAAAACCCAAACTGGGAGCTACCCAAATTCCCAGTAGAACAGATATTTTTATCGTATTGATACCACGGGGTACTCATTACACGTTAATGAAAATGATCAACCTATGGTTACACACAGCAAGATGGATGACTCCAACAGCATGATGTTGAGTGAAATAAACCAGGCTATTCACTTACACTTAACATTAAGTTAAAAAAAAAGCAGCACTCTTCTATGTTGTTGGAAGTCAAACAGTGTTTATCTTTGAGGAGATAGTAAAAAGAAGGGGAGACAAAGAGATCTTCTGGGACATTAGTAATATTTTTTTGATCTGGGTGCCAGTTACAAGGGTGTGTCCAATTTATAAAAATAGATTAAACAGTACATTTATGATACATATTTTTTCTGTATGTATATGATGCTTCATTAAAAATTTTAAAAACAGGGACGCCTGGGTGGCTCAGTTGGTTAAGTGGCTGCCTCTGGCTCAGGTCATGATCCCAGCGTCCTGGGATCGAGTCCCACATCAGGCTCCTTGCTCGGCAGGGGTCCTGCTTCTGCCTCTGCCTGCCATTCTGTCTGCCTGTGCTCGCTCCTGCTCTCTCTCTGACAAATAAATAAATAAAATCTTTAAACAAAATTTTAAAAACATTTAATTAAATAAAAATATTTAATTTAAAAATACTTAATTCTAATTAAAAATATTTAATTTGAGTATTTTTGGCCAAGAGTCAAAAATCTTTTTTTAAAAAAATATTTTATTTATTTGACAGAGACAGAGATCACAAGTAGGCAGAGAGGCAGGTAGAGAGAGAAGGGGAAGCAGGCTCCCTGCTGAGCAGAGAGCCCGATGCGGGGCTCAATCCCAGGACCCTGAGATCATGACATGAGCCGAAGGCAGAGGCTTAACCCCCTGAGCCACCCAGGCACCCCAAGAGTCAAAAATCTTAAGTCTTTATAAAATCTTTATAAAAATCTTAAGTCTTCTTGTAAAGCCTGATAAACATTACAAGAAAAAGAGATCATAGGCCCATAGCCTTCATAAACAGAGACAAAAAAACCTGGCAAAATTTCAGCGTGTCAGATTTAGCAGATTATAAAATGGATACTACATCTTGACCACTTGGGATTTATTCCAGGAATGCAGGGTTAATTTTCCATTCAAAAATCAATTATCCACCATATTAATAGAGTAGAAAAGAATGATTAGATCATTTCAATACATGCAGGAAAAAAAAGATTTGACGAAATTCAACACAGACAACAAAAGCTCTGAGAAAACTATGAATAGAAGGGAAATTTCTCATCCTGATAGAAGCATCTATAGAAAATTTGCAGCTAACATGATATAATATAGTACAGGTCTGGATGCACACTCTCCTGAGGTCAGTAACAGGACAAGAATATCCATTTTGACACTTCCATTTAATGTTATACTATATTATACTATAGTTCCTGGCCAAATCAATAAGAGGTGAGGGGCAGGAAAAGGGATAGCAATTGGATAGAAAGAAGTAAAAATTTTTTTATTCACAGATGACATGCTTATTTAAGTATAAAACTGTAAGGAATCAGCAAAAAAAAAAAATCTTCCAGAACTAATACATATGTTTAACAAGGTCACAAGGTACAAGGTTAATATGCAAAAATCATATTGCTATGGGCTGGAAATAAACAATTGCAAGCTGATATTTTTAAAATATTTACAGTAGCCTAAAGAACATGGAAGATATTGGGATAAATTTAACAGAATATGTGCAAGATTGTGCATTTAGAACTATTTTTAAATTTTTTTGAAAATTTAAATTGAAAGAAATGAAAGAAGTTGAAAGAAATGAAAGACTTAAATAAATGAAAGAAGACTTAAATACTTTATGTTATGGATTGGAAAGCTCAATTTAATTAAGATGTTAATTTTCCCCCAGATGCCTGGGTGGCTCAGTGGGTTAAGCCTCTGCCTTCAGCTCAGGTCATGATCTCAGGGTCTTGGGATGGAGCCCCACATTGGGCTCTCTGCTCAGTGGGGAGCCTTCTTCCCCCTCTCTCTCTGCCTACCTCTCTGCCTACTTGTGATCTCTTTCTCTGTCGAATAAATAAATAAAATCTTTTTAAAAAGATGTTAATTTTCTGTGTATTAGTTCTCTATAGTTGCTATAACAAATTACCACAGACTTGGTGGCATAAAACAAGAGAAGTTTATTCTCTCACAGTTCTGGAGTCCATAAGCCTGAAATCCATTTCCTGGGGATGAAAGCCAGGTGTTGTCAGGGCCACACTTCATCCAGAAGCTCTAGGGAAGATCGTTCTTTGCTCCTTACAGGTTCTAGTCGCTGCTGTTATCTCTGGGTTTGTGGTTCCATCACTCTAATCTCTGCCTCCCTGGTCACATAGCCTTTCTTTTCTTCTGTCTACAGTCTCCCCTTGTCTCCCTCTTGTAAAGATATACGTGATCACTTTTAAGGCCCACCAAGATAATGCAGGATAATCTCTCCATCTCAAGATCCTTAACCACACATGCACTCTTTGCCATAAAAGGCAACATTTACAGGTTCCAGAGATCAGGATATGACATCTTTGGGTGGCCATTATTTAGGCTACTATACTCCCCAAATCTATCTACGGATTCAGTGCAATTCCAATCAGTAGAATTTTTTGGTAGGAATGGACAAACTGATTATAAATTTATATGGAATTGTGAAGGAGCTAGAATAGATGAAATGATTTTGAAAATAAAGAAAAAAGTTGGGACAAGTCACTGATTCACTTACAATCACCTGATTCTAAGACCTACCATAAAGTTATAAACAGAAGAGTGTGGTATTGGCATAAATTTAGACATATAGATCAATGGAACAGAACTGAGTCCAGAAATAGACCCAACCATGCCTGATTAATGGATTTTCCACAAAAGGACTGAAATAATTCAACGGAGAAAAAATAGTCTTTATGATAAACCATGATGGCACAATTAGTTATCCACGTGGAAAAAATAAACATTAACTGGTGGTATTTCCAAACAATGAAATATTACTCACCAATTAAAAGAAACTACAGAAATTAACAATATTGATGAATCTTAAAAGCTAAATGGAAGAGGCCAAACACAAAAGACTATATTTAGATGATTCTATTTATATGAAATTCTAGAAAAGTCCAGATTATTGTGATAGAGAAAAGATCTAGGGTTGTCGGACTTGAAGGATAGGATAAGGACATTCACTGAGAGGGGGCATAGGGAAGTTTTAGGGGCACTGGTAACACTTTATGTCTTGACTATGGTGCCATTTATCATCACTCAACAAAATGAATACTTGAAGTTAGCAAATTTTATGGTATATAATTTGTAACTCAAGAAACCTGATTTTTAAAAAGCTGTCACAGTTTGGATGATACATGGAATAATTTGTGTGTGTGTGTGTGTGTGTGTGTGAAAATGAAATCAGATGGTTGATTCCTACTTGTCACATAGGGATCCTTGTTTGAGACAGATCAAAGTCTTCTGTTTATTGCTATTACTACTATTACAGCAATTTTTTAAATTTTTATTTTTTTCAATGTTCCAAAATTCATTGTTTATGCAGCACACCCAGTGCTCCATGCAATACACGCCCTCCACAATACCCACCACCAGGCTCTCCCAACCCCTCACGCCCCTCCCCTCCAAAACCCTCAGTTTGTTTCCCAGAGTCCACAGTCTCTCATGGTTTACTCAAAATGGATAAAAGACCTCATTGTGAGGCAGGAATCTATCAAAATTCTAGAGGAGAACATAGGCAGTAACCTCTTTGACATCGGCACACAAGATATGTCTCCAAAGGCAAAAGAAACAAAAGTGAAAATGAACTTTTGGGACTTCATCAAGATCAAAAGCTTCTGCACAACCAAAGAAACAGTCAGCAAAACAAAGAGGCAACCCACGGAATGGGAGAAGATATTTGCAAATGACAGAAAAGACAAAGGGCTGATATCCAAGATCTATAAAGAACTCAAACTCAACACACACAAAATAGATAATCACATCAAAAAATGGGCAGAAGCTATGAACAGACACGTCTCCAAAGAAGACATACAAATGGCTAACAGACACATGAAAAAATGTTCATCATCACTAGCCATCAGGGAGTTCAAATCAAAACCACATTGAGATATCACCTTACACCAGTTAGAATGGTCAAAATTAACAAGATAGTAAACAAGTGTTGGAGAAGATGTGGAGAAAGGGGAACCCTCTTACACCGTTGGTCGGGACTGGAAGAGATTATGCTGAGTGAAATACGTCAAGCAGAGAGAGTCAATTATCCTATTACAGCAATTTGAAAATATTCAAGTACTAGTCTAGGATTTGGTGAACCCTATAGAAGTAGTTAACTGGAAAGTGACTGGGGAAAACAGTTCTCAGGAGTAGGCATTTATATGTCCACTTTAACCTTAAACCATCACAACCATTAGATCAGATGATAGGGCTGCCTGTTCTTCATTTCACATTTCTCTGGGCTCAGTTTTCATGACACTATTTTTGAAGCTGTCCTTATTTATTCAGGGCTTCCCTAGAGCCTTCAGGATAAGGCTCATATTTTCAGTGTGACAGAAGACCAACTTCATTTGTACAAAGATTATTGTTACAGCATTATTTCTCATCTCTCTCACCTTTCAGACATTTGTAGGGCTGGCCATGCCCTAAGGGAACTTTGTTTTCTCTTGCTTCCAGACCTCACCTTGTGCTTCTACTTCTACCTGGAATGTCCTTTTTTCCTTCCCTCAATTTCCCTCTTTTCCTGTATAATTCATCCTATTCATTCTTTATGATTTAGTATAGATGTCACTTGCTCCAGGAGGCTTGACCCCTCAGAGTTATATTAGATGCTTCTGTGATACTCTTCGTGCTCCCAAGATCTGAAAATGCTATTTTACCTCTAGGTATAGCCTTGCCCAAAGCCAGTACTACACTCTTATGCAAGACAACAAAAGTCGTAGTTTGCTAAAACAATTTTATCTTGAGTTGTCTTTCTCTTGCTACCAAACTATGGTTATAAGAACTGATGCCATGAATTTTCAATATGCAGAGGAAACATATTTACAAAGATAGTGGAGAAGGGAACTTTGAAATACAGTAATATGAACGGGGAGGAAATTTAATAGATGCTGGCTGCATCCACTTACAGTCTCTGTTAGCTAGCCTCAGGCTAGCCAAAGAGGCTTGAAGCCTCCTGAATATGCCTCTGGTTAGGACAGTTAATTGAGGTGAAAGAAGAAAAAGCTAAGGATATCAAGACTCAAACAAAGCAAAAGGGCTTTTATTATTGTGTTCTGAGCTCAACTAGTAAACGTGATATGATCTTAGAAAAGCAGATTTATCAGTTGACAGCCAGTTCCTAAGGGAACTGGCTGGGGGAGGGGGGGGGCAGGAACTGGGAACCTCCAAGGTAAAGCTTCACAAAGAAAGAGCTGGACAAACTCACAACTGCCCTTGACAAGATACTCTCAGTGACCCTACACCCAGAGCAGGTCTATTGGTCCTTCCTTCTAAATCATTTCTTAAGCATCTGAATCCACACATATCATAATTCCTTGAACTCCTCATGTGTTACAACAAGTGAGGGGTGGTGTGTTTACACATCAGAGATTTACATATCACTTACTAATTAAAATTACCTTGCCTCATTGATTTCTGACAGAGAAACCCTTCCAGAATGGTCCCATAGCAGAAGTAACTAACTCTAAATCTTAATTTTCCACTGGAAGAGAGACATTATGATTTGTTCATGTTTGCATAGTTGTGTAGTGACAGAGTTGGAACTAGAACATGAGACCTCTGACTTATAGCCCACCATCGTCTGACCTGTGTCCAAACACACCCGTTGTATCCTTCACTGGAATAGTAAGAGAAAACAAGTTCGTACATAGATATAATCTTCCAACAGGCAGATGACAATCTGTTGAGAAATCCTAAAAAATTTGTCTCGTTCTTGATTTGCAGTTTGCTGTTCCTTGATTCTTCCTGATAGGTAGCAGACACAGCCTGTTGTCTCAGTGCTCCCTTAACAGATTGCTGTCTTTCAGTTATGCTCTCAGATATCATTATGATGTGTAGAATAGTAAAGTAACATCTCATCAGGTAAAGGGTGAGGACAGCTGTGATTAATAAAAATTATTAACTTCTGCTTGCAAAACTGTTTTAAAATTTTTAATTTACTGGTTGTGAGTAAATGTAAAAAGTCATTCTATTATGATCTTAGTTATTAAAAATTTTAATGTTATCAGTCCATTTTCTGTAAGTGAAGTACATGAATGATAGCTTCCTTTTTGAAGCAAAGGATTTTTTAACAGTTTAATAGTCAATATCAATTCTCATCATATAGCACTGATGAGATACATGCAAGACCTAAGAGATAATATGGGTTAAAAAGAAATTATTGAAATCATTTATTTTTTCAGTGTTGCAGTCCAAAAGTAAAATACAAATGTATTTTACATTTGTAAAATACAAAGACTATGGTTTCACTAGATCAAAACTTTTCTATATGACAGAAATTAAAATTCATGATTTTCCTTCCAATTCATGTAAACATATTATATTTATTTCCTAGGGCTGATATTGCAAAGTAATACAAGCTGGTAGTTTAAATACAACAGAAATGTGCTGTCTCACTTCTGGAGGCTGAAGTCCAAAATCAAGGTGTTGGTAGGGCCATGTTCCCTCCGAAACCTGTGCAGAGAATCCTTCCTTACCTCTCCTAGCTTCTGGTATTTGCTGACAATGCTTGGTGTACCTTGGTTTGAAGACAACATAACTCAATCTCTGAGGTCACATGAGTTTCCCTGTTTCTGTGTCTCTTCTCTTTTTCATTAAAAAATTTTTTTTTTAATTTTTTAAGGATTTTATTTATTTATTTGACAGAGAGAGACACAGCGAGAGAGGGAACACAAGCAGGGGGGAGTGAGAGAGGGAGAAGCAAGTTTCCTGCAGAGCAGGGAGCCTGATGTGGGGCTTGATCCTAGGGCCTTGGGATCATGACCTGAGCTGAAGGCAGACACTTAATGACTGAGCCACCCAGGTGCCCCTCTTTTTCCTTTTTAGAGACACCAGTCGTATTGGATTAAGAGACAACTCTGCTCCTGTATGACCTCATTGTAACTAATTACATCTGCAATAGCTTTATTTCCAAATCAGGTTGCATTCTGAAGTACTGGGGGTTAGGGCCTCAACGTATCTTTTTTGGGGACACAATTCAACCTACAAAACATATTAAGGAAATTAAAATTCATGATTTTTTTCCTGATCTCCGTAAACATACTCTCCACTTGTCCTCTGAGAATAATTCTCTGTGCTTCTTGCTCTACTATGGGTTATAGGAGGCTGAGCTCTGTAAGCTGCCTGCATTTTGGCTTCTTTTGGTTTGGTTAGTGGGAAGCACTGGAGGAGATCAAAGGGCAGGAGAAGGAGAGGTTGGGTATTAATTTTTCCCCCCTCCTGCTTGTATCACTGCAGTTTTGGCAGTGGGTTAATTTTCCCACAACTATAAATACTGTTAGGCAGACTTGCTTCCAGGGGCCCTCCGGGTCTGTGGTACCTTCTCCTTGACTTTCCAGACCCATGGATTGGGATACTTTTTGCCTTTAGTTATGGGTTCCCTTAGACCAGCTCACATGCCTTTACATAGTCCCTCATTTAAGCTCCCTTAAAATAAGACTTTAAGTGTTCCATCTGTTGCCTGCTAAGACCCTGAATGATATAATCACCAAAATATATAGCCTTGGGGAAATGCAAATGTTGTCCTGGACAATCCCTTCCTTTGGCAAATTATGATCCTTGACTGACTAATAAATCTCGATCCAGGTGTATTTCAATAGTGATTTTCTATTGCCCTCATTTCTATCTTTATTAATTTGTGTTTTTCTGAAAGGAAGAGTTGTCCCTTCTTCCTAACTTTTTCATTCAATTGCTTATTAATATCATATGGTCTCATGGATATTAATTGTGTTTTTTGGCTTATAATCCAATACTACTGTTTTGTATTTTGCTGCTTACTTTGTTCCAGCTTTAGACACTGGAAGCTCTTTCAGGTTAGATTTTGTGTCCTTTTAAGATGCCACCATTCTTTTTAGTACATCTGTATTTTCATAAGATGCTCCAAATTAATCAGATATTTTGTTAGTCCTAATCACTCTAAGAGCCCAGTTTCCTTTAATTGAACAATTTATTTATTTAGTATTTAGAAACCAGTATTTAGTATTTATTTAGTGTTACTATTATTTAGTGTTTAGAAACCAGGATGTTGGAACTAGGTGTGTTCATTGCCACCAGGTGTCACTGCTTCTAGGTCCTCTCTATGGCAGAGCTAAGAAATGTGTGTATTCATACTCAGTATACTATATATACATGAGGTTAATATAAACACACATACATACATTTATTTTTCTATTTGTGTGTATATTCAATACATATATGGAAAACTATGAGTTTGAATTGGAAGGAGTGGGGTAAGGAATTAGATACTACCCTCAAATTTATTCTAGTGAAGGTAGACAAAGACATCACACTTTTAACATGGGAAGCAATTTTAATATCAGTAAAATAGTACTACAAGAAAGAAATATATTAAGGAACAAAGGGGGATGTTATATCCTGAGAAAAGGAATAAATAGAGCAAGAAGATATAATTGTCATGAATATATATGCACCTAAAATAATACCCTAAAAGCATAAAAAAGAACTGACAGTACAGAAGAAGAAATTTATATAAATCAACACATGTAACTGAAGGTTTTAATTTAATTATCTTGGAAACTGACAAAACAAGCAGACTAAAAGTAAGGAAAAATATAGATGAGAATAACACAATTAAGAAACTTAAGCTATTAAGTAGTGTAAAAATTACTACAAACCTTGTGGTATAAAACAACACAGACTCATTCTCTTACAGTTCTAGAGGTCCCAAGTTCAAGTTGAAAATGAGTTTAGGAAGTTGAAGCCAAGATGTCTTTAACACTCCTCCTTCTAGATTCTTGAGAGGGAGAACTGTTCCTTTGTGTCCTCCAGCCTCTGCTTCCATCATCACATGCCCTCACCCTTCTCTGTACTCAAAGCTCCCTGGCGTCCCTCTCAGGAAGACATTTGTGATTGGATGTAGGGCTCACCAAACCAACCAAGGATAACCTCCTCACCTCAAGGTCCTTAACTTAATTACACCTGCAAAGTCCCTCTTGTCATATAAGGTAATATTCACAGGTTCTGGGGATAGAATCTTTGTGCACTGTTATTCAAACTAACATAGACACAGAATTAAAACTTGACAGCAAGCAGAGAATACACACCTTTTCCAAGCACAGAGTATACACAAAAGCGAACACATACCAGGACTAAAAAGAAACCTCAATAGATTCCGAAAAACCGGTATCATATAAACCTGTGCTCTGATTATTACGAAAAATGGTTGGAAATTAATAACAAAAAGATATTTATTTTTTTAAAAGATTTTATTTATTTATTTGACAGACAGAAATCACAAGTAGGCAGAGAGGCAGGCAGAGAGAGAAGAGGAAGCAGGCTCCCCGCTGAGCAGAGAGTCCGATGCCGATGCTGGGCTCAATCCCAGGACCTTGAGATCATGACCTGAGCCGAAGGAAGGCTGATGCTTCACTAGCTAAGCCGCCCAGGCACCCCATCAGCTGTGCTTTATTTTATTTTGTTTTGTTTTGTTTTATTTTTTCAGTGTTCCAAGATTCATTGTTTATGCACCACACCCAGTGCTCCATGCAATATGTGCCCTCCTTAATACCTACCACCAGGCTCACCTAACCCCCTCAGTTTGTTTCTCAGAGTCCACAGTCTCTTTATGCCTTGTCTCCCCCTCTGATTTCCCCCAATTCACTTTTCCTTCTGTGCTTTTGAGTGGGAAGCAGAAAAAGCTTTTACTTATGCTAAGGAAGATCACATTTAATTTGGTAATTAGGTGGGAGTTCTGTGTGAGGGTTAGAAAGAGGGGCAAAGGGGCGCCTGGGTGGCTCAGTGGGTTGAGGCCTCTGCCTTCGGCTTGGGTCGTGATCCCAGGGTCCTGGGATGGAGCCCCGAAGTGGGCTCTCTGCTCGGCGGGGGCCTGCTTCCCCCCAACCCCCACCTGCCTCTCTGCCTACTTGTGATCTCTCTCTGTCAAACAAATAAAAAAAAAAAAAAAAGAGGGGCAAAGAGAATTTTGGAAATGTGAGGAGGATAGGACAATCAGTTTGAGGCACATCCTCTGACAGTCAAATCTAGTTTCGCGACATTTAGGGCTGATTTTCAACAGTCTCAGAAGTGTCTGGGAAAATTTTTAACAATAACTACAAGAACAACAAGGGAGTATAACCCCATTTTAATTCATTTTGAGTTTTAAATAAATATGAGGGAAAGGGGAGGATGTGAAATCAAACAATTACATTGTTATTAGCCCGATCTAGGCTGTGTTTGTGGGTCTTACACCCACTGTAAACTGACCTGTTTCCTGCATTTTCTTGCCATTCCTCTCTTGGTTAGCTCACCTTTCTTTCTCAACACTAATAAGAAGGATGGCCCTTCCTGCTACTTTCAAGGACTGATATTGGACCCCTGAATTCTGTTGTGATTGTTTGTGTTGCTGGGGTATGGGTTACCGCCTGGGGGTAAGGGAAGTCTTCCCTCAGGGCAGAGGATATTCCCAGTGTCAATCACACTGGGGCAGAAAGAAGTGTCCAGACTGACAGCTCTGAGGAAGGAGAGAGAGCTCCTTTCCTTCTTTTAGGGTCTTGCCTTTTAAGCTGGTCTCTAAGGTGTCTAGATGAGCATGAGGGGATAAAATGGTCATTACTAGGCAGACAGATAGACATAAGGGGAGACTTACTATAGGAATTGGCTTACACAGTTAAAGAGGCTGAGAAGTCCCATAATCTATTATCTGCAAGGTAGGGAACTGGGAAAACTGGTGGTATAATTCAGCCTTAGTCCCACAGTCTGAGAATCTGGGAGCTGATGTGTAAATCCCTAACTAAATCTCAAAATCAAGAGGCAGGAGTACTAGGGTAGGTAAAGATGGATATCTCACCTCAAGCAGAGAGAGCAAATTTGCCCTTCCTCTGCCTGTTTATGTTATTTTGGCCCTTAATGGATTGGTTGAATGTCCACCCATTTTGGGAAAGGTCTTTATTCAATCCTCCACTTCATATGCTAATCTGTTGCAGAGACATCCTCACAGCCACATCCAAAAATACTATATTCTAGCTACCTGGGGATCCCTTCACCCAGTCAACTTGATACATAAAGTTAACCATCACAACCACATAGTAGTATCAGCTGAATGGTGGAGAAGGGACAGGTGTGGCTTCTCTTGGGCTGGATGTGTAAAGCAGAGGGCAGTTCCTCCCAAGGTCGTTGTGGCAGGACAGTGATGAGTGGAATCCCTAAGGAGAAACTAAATGTCAACAGATAAGGACATGGGCTGTGACCACAGCCATCCTTCCCCCACACAAGTTATTATTTCATTTCTGGAGGCCAGTAGGTTGCCCTTATCATACTTGCTTATACACCCCACTGGCCTCTGAGCTCTAAGAAAGCAAGAATCATGTCTTGTTTGCTCATATCCCCATAGTAGCCCCTAACTCAGAATCTGCTATGTCATGGGTTCTCAATAAATACAATCTGAATAAATGAGTTCCACTGTTAGTGTTTCACCTATGAGTTTTATATGGAAAAATGACTAATATTCTTAAGGCATTCTGACAATGGCACCAAATGACTACATTCACTCTTCTTTTTTTTTTTTTTAAGATTTTATTTGTTTATTTGACAGACAGAGATCACAAATAGGCAGAGAGGCAGGCGGCGGGGGGGGGAAGGAAAGCAGGTTCTCTGCTGAGCAGGGTGTCGGATGCAGGGCTTGATCCCAGGACCCTGAGATCATGACTTGAGCTGAAGGCAGAGGCTTTAACCCACTGAGCCACCCAGGCGCCCCAACTACATTCACTCTTAGGTCTTAGATCAGCCTTGTTAGTCTTTGGAGAGATCATTTGAGCCAAAATTTTGACTTTTATTTGTGACCCTGCTTAAAAATAGTTATGTTGGTGCCATGTTACCTTGGAATGTTCTATAGTAGCTTTTTTAAATTGAAAAATTAATATTTGCTTATGGTTTAAAAAAGTCACACAGCAGGACACACCATGAGAAGTGTCCCAGTCCAGATGTTTAGTGCCGCTCTCCAGAGGCAGATACTTCTTAGGCATATTTTCATAAACTTTCTATGTAAAACATATACATGTAAGCATATTTATAGATGTGTGCACATATTTAATACAATTTAAAGTATACCATGTAACTTGTTTTTCAATTTGCCTTTGTCATTTAAAACATATCTTGTAGATTTTCCATGTTAAATTATTTGCCATGTTAAATTAACCACATTCCTTTCTTTTAAAAATTGTATTAGAATAATACTCACATGTGATTTAAGTTTAAACCACATATAAAGATTTATAGTGGAAGAGAATCGTCTGCCTCACATCCTCACCTTGATATCTGTTCCCTTAAAGCCAACCTCTTTTACCTGTTTCAGTCTTCAGTATTCTGATAGGTAGCACAGTATTATTATAAATAACATGTTTATGCTTCTGTTTCTTAGTTTATTGTGTTGAAATATTATCTATTGACTTTTAGCTATGATGGATAACCATCTATCCTTCTAATATCATTTTGTCTGTATCAATTCTAGACATTACCATGAATTTTCTAATAAGACAGGTGAGCATTTAGCTACTTTGCCCTATATCTTCCCAATATGGCTCCATCTCTATTTCAATTCCCCGTCTGGTCACCTCTGTAGCCTCAGGCACCACATATAACCCTTTCTCTTTGCATCTACCATAGGGAGCCCTTCTGACTTTGAAATGTAAGAATATTAGTAAACCTATGCTTCTCTTCATGTATATCACCGCCTCACAACTTGTTTGTTTTTCAGAATCTCAGCTCTCCTTTCACTTTGCCATTGTCAAATTGATAATGTTTTCCTCCTATTCTATAACCATAATGAAGTCTTCTGTGATTTCCTGGTACCTGTGAGTCACATATCGATTGGAACTCTTTTAGTAGCAAGTGACAGAAAACTCAATTCACACAAATGAAACAGGAAAGGATATCCAGGGGAAAACACAACGTATCCAAAGCTTAGTATTTTCAGGACCTGGTTTCTTTCTCTCCACCTCTTAAATCCTGCCTTGTGCTGGTTCTATCCTGGGAAAGCTCTCCCCTCAAGGATACAACTTGTTGGCAGCTGCTCTAGCCTTACACTTTCTCAAGTTGGAACTGAGTTTCTCCAGTGGAAAGAAGAGAAAGTTTCTTCCAAGCCAAATTTGGGGATTTATTCTGATTGGAACAATGTGTTCTCATGTACATCCTTGAACCCATCACTGCGATCAGGGGTTCTGGGGATGTTGATTACCTAATACACACCTTTGGAGCAGGTCTAAAGTTCTACCCAAAAGACAGAAGGAGTGCTCCAAAAGGAAATCAGGGGGCTGTTACCAAAAGAAAGAAGGAAAGGATACTGGGCACCAACAATCACAAATACCCACCCTAAATCACAAACTCTAATGTCTGCAGTGTTCTCTTTACATAAACTTATGAACTGATTCAGTGAAAGATACAGAGAGTGATATTTCTGTGATCTAACAGTGATGCACTAAATTTTTTAGAGTGTCATTAGCCAAACAAAACACATCTTTAGGCCTAATTTTGCTTCAGAGTCACTAGTATGCAACTCTTATTCTATATATTAATTCTGAAAACTGAAAAAATGGGAATAGTGTTTATATTACTATAGCTATATAAACAGTCTATATAGTAAAGCAAATTAACATTTTCAAATTCTCTAGGACCCTTGTCATGACTTGTGTGGTACCCAAAGAGAATGTTCCTGGTATCAAGTTGCAAAGATTTCCCCCCCTTACTCTCCTTCCATCACTCAGAATCCAGCTGTGCTGTAGTTTACTGCATACTCTACCATATTTTGAATGGCGGATATTGCTGCCTAACCCATTGCCATTCCCTCATTCTTCCATTATTCCTTGCTAGGATCTTTCCTTTTCCTTTGCTTATTGTCATTGATTTTGGCAGTTCTCAAATGTCTAGTGATGCCTTACGATCTATTTGTATTTTCACATGAGGGAAGAATTTGAAGATTTGGAGCTCTGTAAATGTTGCTGGGACTCATTAACTTATGGGTTCACTTTAAATGGACAGGCAGAGAACTCTCAGCTATTATGTTGCGGCTGAAATAAAGAAGCAGATGGCCTTTACTCTTGGATACTGACATCCACACTGGTTACCCTTGTTAGTTCTTTAGACAGTTCATCAAACAGTTTAGGTAAGAACTGATTAGACAGTTTTAAAAAAATTTATTAGAGAGAGTGTGTGTGTGTGAGCATGAGCAGGAGAGGAGCAGAGGAGCAAAGGGAGAAGCAGACTCCCTGCTGAGCAGGGAACCCCATGTGGGGCTCAATCCCAAGACCCTGAGATCATGACCTGAGCTGAATCAGATGCTTAACTTACTGAACCACCCAGGTGCCCCAAGATTAGATAGTTTTTTAAAGATACATTTAAATAAGACCCTGACCCCACACTTTAACTTTTATTTTATTTATTTATTCATGTTTACTTATTTCATTCATTCATTCATTCATTCATTCATTCATTCATTTTATTTATTCACCCACTCACTTTGTATTCTGTTGGCTGGTATAGGAAGGTATAGGAAACTTGACTTCCATAGTCAGACCTTCAACTAATTCCATATTTTCAGGACTTTTCTTAAATTCTACTGTAACTGTTGCCCATGCAGTTGTATTCAACATGCTGGCTTTCTGTTTTTTGGTATTTTGCATTAATTAGTATTTCATTTGATTTTTGTTTTATTGGAATATGTTGAGTTTTCTTGTATGTTAACAACCTTCTTCCTGTTCTCTTCCGTACTGTGAATTTAAGCCTTAAAAAATTCCATTACTATTATCTTAATTATGTCTTAGAAAGGGAAGGATATAAATACATGTGCTTAGTTAGCATACCATATTAAACCTGAAGTCTCTACATCCTTCTTTTTAAAGCTGCATAGTGTTCAATTATCTGAATTTTTAAAATACATATTAACTTATCTTCTACTGATTAACAATTTTGTGATTGTGATGAATATTTCTTCCATGAATATTTCTGGACATATCTCTATGCATATGTATATCTGTAGAATAAATTTCTAGAGGTAGTGTGCTAAATTGAAGGCTGTTGGAAAGTTCCAACTTTTTTTGGAACTATTCCAACAGCCTTCCAACTATTTTTGGAAAGTGATATTGTATAGTGATTAAATGCATGAACTCTGGGGCCAGGCTGCCTGGACTCATAATCCTGGCTCTCTTCCTTAGCAGTGCTGTGACCTTGGGCAAGTTACTTAAGTTTCTGTGTCTTGTTTTTCTAATGGGTAAAAATAAGAATTAATAATATCACCTTTCTCTTAAGGCTGTAAGGATTAAATGAGTTAATGTGTTGAGACTCATGACTAATAATAAGCACTCAATAACCATTATCTGTTACTGTTGTTATTTTAGCTATATTAACTAAAAAGAAGCCACAATTCTGCATGAGCTGGAGTGGTCACTCTGGCCAGAATTCCTGAGTGTGCCCCTGACGGAGATGAGGTGATTCCCATGGGAGGGCTGTAAGCTCAGGACCAAAAAGAGAGATACAACAGGTCTGGGGAGTGCTCAGAGGTTTTTTGCCCAGGAGTCTACCAACTGTAGCCATCTGAAAGGTGCATCGTTAACTGCTGTCTCTCTAGTTCTAGGTAGTGCTTGGTATATAGTTGAGTGAATAAATGAATGAGTGAATGAAACCAAGTTTAAGAATTATTTTTACTTCTCTTTAATTCCCTCCTGCCGTCTGCAAGCCATCTTTGCTTTACTGTAAACATCTCAGTAGTGAAGGGACCAAGAAGGAGCCATGTGAGGGAAGCATCTTGGAATCACCCTGCCTGAGGGGACTACAGTGACCACAGCAGAAAAGAGAAAAACACAGTTCCTAGGGCTCCTCAGGAAGCCTCTTAGGCTCGTTGGGGAGCCTGCTAAAATCCTGGACTTCCTGCTATTGTGAGGAGGGGGATTTATACTGCTTATACTTGGGTATTAAAGGAGAATGACCCCTCAAGACTGGGAAGTCTGGTATACTTGGGTTAGCACAGGGCTCGCTACATGGTAACCTCTCAGGAATCACAGCTTTTATATTTTGTTTCCAAATTTTAGTAAAGACTAAAATAAAATCTGCATTTGATGCTATATCCACCTTCCTCAAGCTGTATCTGACTTAGCGTATGATGGCAATGACTGCCCAAAGGAATGTTCCCAGTACAGCTGCCATATCAATAAGATGATTGTCAGGTTGAGTGAGACTCAGAGATCAGATAAAATACCAGTGATCTTGGACTTTCCACTAGCCCTTCTCAACAGCATAACCTTGTGTTAGTCTCTTGAAATTTCAAAGAATTGTTTTCTGTTTCTGTAAAATAGGGGATTAGTGCTATGATATCTACCACCTGTTTGGTCTTAAGAGCACATCTTGACATTAAATTAAAAGAGATGGGAAAATGAATAAATGAGAATGGGGAATATACCCTGAAGCCTTGACCTGAAAGTCACTATTCATGGTAAAACCATTACAGTATTATCTTTCTCCAACATTTCTAGCAGTTGCTTGGCTAAGGAAAAAAAATCCCAATTTTGAGCATATTCTTATAATTATTATTTTTCACAATTCACATATTGATGTGTTGAAAATAGAAAATTTATGTTCAAAGGGGGGTTATTTTCCAAAATTAAGTAATACACACAGTAAAGGAATAGAACACACATTCACACATACATACTTGCATTAATAACTAATTACTCACACTTACATACTTGCATTAATTACTCATTTTAGTTAATTTTTTTTGTTTTGGTAGTGTTGAAAATTAATTATGGACTTAACATGAGTAGTGAAAAGGCAAATTAACAAAGACTCATTTATAGTTACCAGAAGGAGGAATATGGATCCTGAAGCCAGGAAGCTAGTTTGAGGAAGATTCAAGAAAGATCCAGAAAAGTCCCTATGACATCAAACCCAAACATGGATCTCTCCAGACAAAAGATTCAAATCTACCTCCTATTTTAATAATGAAACAGCTGCCAGGGTCGAGGACCCTCTAGAGGTCCTCGATCATGATGGGTAACTGAGTGGTGTTTGTTTTGTTTGGGAGAATAAATATTTGAAGGGGGTAACCAAAGAAGGTTATGCTGCTGTTATGATGTTATTGATACACAGGCTGACACTATTATGGCGGAGGCTATCAGGCTACATTATCTTTATGCCTTCAAAGTAACCTGAAGCAACTGTCTTTTGACTTGGCACTACCTTACACTGAAGCGTCTGCCCTGCCTGGGGACTGTAACCCAAGCCAACACATGCCTCACAGACAGCCTTCTTTAGCCACTGACAGCATAGAGGAACGAAGAGCGCGAAATTGCCCTGGGACAGACGCTTCCCGGAAGGGAGTTGAGTGCTAAGTGTCTCCAAGGGAGGGTGGCATTGCCATCTCCTAATCTTCTGTTTAAGGGTAACCACTAGAAAGTCCTTCTTTTCAGGAAAGGAAATAGTTACTATAAGGAAACTGGAGGTGATCTGAACCCCTGGAAAAGTTTCCCCCACTTTGAACTTGGCAATGTTTCACTGCAGGTCATGTCCACATGGAAAGCAAGGCTCACCAAAAGACTGAAATCTCCATCTAGAAGGATGCATCCTTTTCCATGCTCAGCTCTGCTTGCTTGTTTTGGGAATACAAGGGAGAATGCACCCTTCGATCAGCCCAGCGCAGCTGATACTCATTCCACCATCTATGTTCAGCCCATGGCCAAAGCAGAGAGGCACTCATGTCACTCGAAAGGGGAAGAAGGAACTCCAGATAAAAGGGGAGATTCTGGCATCTGCTCAGAGAAAAATGGCAGTGCAAATCTGAATTCAAGTAACCACACTTCCAACCAGCCTGCTGAGACCGCTGAGGATTCACCTCGGTCACTAGAAGGTAAATCGGACTGTGATGCAGTTACTTTCCAGACTTCTATCCCCAGACCATCAATTATTGAAATGCCAACGGTAAGTTTTCCCAATGCTGTTATAGAAGGAATGGGGTCGGAGGAGAGTTCTGATCATTCGGTGGATGCCTTCAGGAAACAAACTTGTTTAATATTTTTAGTGAATAAGAATTTGAGGGGAACTCTAGCGAGGGGAAGTGTGTAAAGCCTTTTACATTCTCATAAGGCTCTCAAAGGATATAGAGGGAGGCAATTCGAATAAGCACTGGGGCCTTAACAATGGCCCAAACTGGCCTTTCATTAACTGCCCATGGTTTCCAGAGCCAAGAGGGTCTGAATTAGGGGTAAGATTGTCTGGGAAAGCTTTTTTTTTTAATTGGTACATGAATTTATTTATATGAAAATCCACAATATAAAAGATTAGATTATAGAATTAAGAGACTGCCCCTACTTAAAACGAATCATGTGGCATAAAAGTGGCTTGGGAATGATGATCATTTTATGCATAGCACTAAAGAAAGGAACTGCCTGTAAAACTATTAATAATATGGCTGTTCCTATGATAGTTTCCCAACTTAGAGGCAGGAGAAGGAAGTTGTTTTTAAAAAAAAAGTGTTGCTGCTCTCCAAAGGCATCATCTTGAGTTATTTATTTATTTAATCTGTCTTCTTACTGGAGGCATTACTGAATTTTAATTGTTGACTATTCGGATTAGATTGGGCTACACAGCCATGTCAAAGTTTTTGGTAATCTCAAGAGGCAAGGTTTCTTAAATGGTGTTTTCAAGAGATACCCTTAGAGCATTTTTTTGGTCATATTCCCAGCCAAGTAGCTTAGGACCAGACTTAAAAATCTGAGAAGTCTTTGGGTATCCATTACCAAGATACTCTGATTTTCAAAAATCACTGTTTTCCATATAGTTTAACAAATCATATTTTGTCTGGCTTGCTCACCAAGAGGCCTCATTGGCATTGAAAACTATAAAACAGTGAATATAGGGTTAACACACATTTTTAAAAAATAGTTTCATTTGCTATTCTACAGGCTTATCTTAAATTACTGAATCTTAGCTCTGTTGTCTACATCTTTCTGTTCTGAGATTGGATAGAAGATTTCACTAAGCCCTCTGTTATAGCAAGAACTGTAATGGTTTTGTTTTTTCCCCCTAACATCACTAAATTAAAACCTAAAACAAACAAACAAAAGCAAAACCACATATTGTTCAATTTTCAGTTTAAATCCACATCCGGATTAAGATATTTTTAGCAGTAGTATAGTTAACTGAGTGAACATCATGGCCAAATTTTTAATCTGTTGCATGTTAAAGGAACAAATGATGTATTGGTTTGATGAGCTGGAAGATTCTATTGGGTAGAGATTCCAACAACCCAGCACCCCCACCATATATTGCTAAATATGGCAGCAAACACCAAGGGTTTATTTGATTTTATCTTCCTGTTTTAATTGCATATTTGACACAGAGGCTCAAAGTAAATATGTATATTCATATATAACCAGTTAAACACAGTGGGTAACATCCATATTTATTGTCCACTTGTATAAGCAAAGTCACAGATAGACTACAGAGGTGAGGCAGGTCTTATTATGGAAGCAACCCCAATGCAAGATTAAATATAAGGATCCCAAAGAAGATACACAAAAGACAGTTCAAAGGAGGTTGGAAAGGTACACTGCAGTGGAGGTGGAATTTGAGATTGGCTTAGAAGGGGGGTTAGGATTTTTTTTTTAAGATTTTATTTACTTATTTGACAGAGATCACAAGTAGGCAGAGAGGCAGGCTGAGAGAGAGAGGAGGAAGCAGGCTCTCTGCTGAGCAGAGAACTTGATGTGGGGCTCGATCCCCACACAGAAGGCAGAGGCTTTAAACCACTGAGCCACCCAGGCGCCCCAGAGGGTTAGGATTTTTAAAAGCAGAGATGAAGGGGAGGACATTGCAATAGAAGAAAATTGTATGAACAAAACTATGGATGTGGGGGAATGTGGCAGAGGGGTAAGTACATCAGATTGGCTAAGATGAAGAGATACCTGGAAAGGTAGATGGAAGCAAAAAATGGGATGTCTTGAATGCTGTGGTCAGAAGTGAACTTAGTGGGGAAGTGAGGAAGCTTTGAGAATTTTGAGCAGAGAAAGGCCATGCTTAGGATTTCATAAACAGGTAAAGCTATGTAGGATGGATTAGAGTTGAGAAGACAGAGCTGGGGTCATTGTAAAGATATCATAAAAAGAATGGTAGGAAGTTGAGGTGGAAGGGCCAAAGAAGAACGGACCCCAAGGGGTACCAAATGTAGTAGTTGTATGGGTCCCAGACTGGGTGGGGAGGGAAGTGAGACCAAACTGGGAATGATGAAATGAAAACATTGTGAAACTTAGGCCAGGCTGCTTGGGAGAAGTGGGTCTTGTGGGAGTGGCAAATGGGCATCTATTGTAGCTCAAATGCAGGGAGCTAATATTTACAGAGCACTTGCCATATGCCAGCCATTCTTCTAAGTGCTTTATAGGGACCATGGTTGTAGTGAGGTGCATATTGTTACAATTCTCTGACACTTAAAGAAGGTAACACACTTGCCTAAGGTCACAGCAGGAGGAAGTGGTAGAGCCAGGATTGAAACTCAGCATCTTATTATTGCTTGGGTGGTGTTTAGGGATTTACAATCAAATATTCACACATGATCTCACTTGATATGCCACCAAAGTAAAATTTTGTGTGTGTATGTGTATGCATTTATATGTAAGTGTATCTGTATATATAATGATTATCATTATTATTTGCTTTTTATTAGTTTGCTTAACCTATGAAAAATCTTAGATTCATGATGTACAGTACTATGGAAAGGGACACTTTCTACTTTGCATCCTGTTGATGACAAGACTTTGTGGATGACATGGTGGAATTGTTTTGAGATCTTTTAATTAAAAGTGCAATGGAACTGCCCAGATTTTTCATTACCTAGTAATTTTTGTAGTGACATGTTTCCCTCAGCAGATGATGAATGGGCTTCTTTTATTATAATCTTGCCTGGAGGCAAAAGTATTTCCCTTTAATTCACTGATTCTCATCATTTAAACTGCCGTGGTAGAGACAACAAATAATACTCTTTTTTAGAGCTTCAGAATATAACCATAGCTAAGAAATGGGGACAGGTCCCTCTATTTTTAGTTACCTGGTGTTCAGACAAGAGGGTGATTCTTTAAAATCTGAAACAACATCTGGTCTGAGAGGAAAAGCTCAAGATAGGCCAAGTGAACTAATTAAAAAAGGTTTTGTTTGTATAAATGTATATGCACATATCTGTATTTATGAAGTGATACCAATTAGTCTTCAACCTTTTTGTGGCCATCTCTTCCCTCTTCCAGGCCTGAAATAGAGGTGATAATAACCCTAACATTGGAACGTTTTACAACTTCTGGTATCTTCTGATTGTAATTTTTTTTTTCTTTTTTAGTGGTCTTGCAAATGAAATGCCTAATAATTGTTGGGATTGTGGAGTTAATGAAACACAGCAGTATGCTATTTATTTTTCTGGTCAGGACTTTTTGTGTTCTTATTGTGTGCCAGGACAGCCCTAGCCCTGAGGTAACAGACTGAAGACACAGTTTGTGAAATAGCTTCCATTCCAGTGGGAGATAGAGTAAACAGATGGTGTCAATACAATATGAGAAGGCTTATGGTCCAACAATGGACACCCATAA